>JANBQS010000038.1:0-49016 GCA_027577415.1 Coemansia sp. RSA 922 | reverse complement strand
TGGTTGAGAGCTGCCGGCCATGGACGACGGAAAGCTGACGAATGTTTCTAGCGATCGAGTGCATTTTGCGTGTAATTGCAAAGGCAATAAATAAATATGTCGAGATAACGAAAGTGTGCGAAAGAGAGAGATGTGATGGTAAGCAAGGGTGGGGGGTTGATTTAATCCCATCAATCGGAAGTGCTAGGTTAAAGCTAGGTTAGGAGAGCAGACGATGGCAAGGACCGGAGAAAAAGGGGGCAAGTACCCAATAACCCGCACAGTCTCTTGCTACTCTTTAAGCATTTGCTTTTGAGGTGGCGCAGACTGACAATGGTGGTAAACGCCAAAAGCTGCTGGGCATGCCAGTCTATACTGGTCCAAACCCTCCGACAATAGCCACCACTCTTGAGTAGACATATCTTGAGACATCAATGGTAGACGCTTGAATAATGGTAAGCACACAAACACAGAAAATATATAAATATAGTTAGTAACAAAAACACTTTCACACACACACACACAAGTCGCCAAACTCTGAAGATGTAATGACAATATACGCACAGATAAATCCACAACAACGCTGGTACTACTCAGCTAAAACCGATATAAAAGAATATAGAAATACAAGGCAAAGAAAGAGACGATGACTGAACTTTGCAATTTGGGAGAAAATCCCCCAGTCATTTTATATGTCACTAGAGGGGAGAGCAGAGCAGCACTCTGGTGCATATTGCTTGAAAACATGGAAGCAATCTAGATCAGAGCAAATCAAACATTTCTCAACAACAAAAAATACTCTAGACCAGAGCAAAGTCAGTATTCTCTCAAAGCTCAGCGATCCCACTTGGCACAGGTCCTATTCGGCTAGTACCTACTACGCCGACACTGGCAATGATACGCGAATTGTTGACAGTGAGAGCGATATCGATAGCGTCAAGGGCCTGCGCAACTGGATGTCAGAGGTGCCTGATTCGAGGACGTCGACTGCCGAGAAGGCGCTCCAGCGCTTGAAAGATCTGTACGGATCCAGGTTCTGCTGTGAGCTGCTGAATATCCGCATGAGCCTTGCGACGCGTAAACGCCGGTGGTACTTCTTCAGGAGGAAGAGGCGTGCTATCGTCCAGGCATGCCAGTATTGGACGTACGGACTGGACAAGAAAAATATGACCATATGTATCGGCGATGCAAAGTTCTCGGCTAGTCGCCATGGATTCCGCGCTACTCCAAGCATCCGCATGTTTGGTCGGTACTTGCAAGAGGCCGGCTGGAATGTCATATATATCTGGGAGTTTAACACGTCGAGAGTATGTTCAAATTGCCACCTCGACCTGGCGCATGACGAGTTTCCAAATGCGATGTGCGGTCTGGGAGAGGAGGCCGACAAATTTGCATATCGTCACAAGGCCAAGAGTACGTTCAAAACGCAGCGCTGCACCATCCCAACTTGTGGACGTCCATGGGACCATGACCGCAACGCTGCATGGAATGTTGCCTATTTGGGAATGTTGCAGTACTTCCAGCACGAGAGGCCACTCTACTTTAGCAAGGGCCTAGACAATCTGCCCAAGTATACTTCCGACAACCGAGCAGCAATAAATGCGGCGGCTCAGGAGGTGGGGGCTCAGAGGGTGGCAGCAGCTAAAGAGGTGGTGACTAGTACTTTGAGGGCTAGGGCTATGGCGATAGAGAGGGGCGAGCCGACTGTTTTCAAGGCTCATATGTGTCATAACACTCGTGACGACCAGTCCAAGGCAAGCCGCGCAGAATCGGCAAGGAATTTTGAGTATACGCGCGAGTCTGTACGCAAGATGGTGATGGAGAATCGTTTGGAGTCCAGTTCTACTAAAGCAATCGAATCAGCTACAAAGTTTGCCAAAGCCAAGAAAGCAGAGGAAAAGGAGATGGCGACCAAGGCTATGATGACCAAGGCCCAGACCAAGGCAAAGACTGGCACTGCGACTGCTCATAAAATTGCGCAACCTACAGAGCCTTCCTCTGTGTTGGCCAGATGTACCAATCCTTCATAAGGAGATACATGGTCAATAACAAAGCGGTCTGTGTAGACTAATCCAACGTTTACTTGGACAAACAACAGCCTTTTTAAATAATGTGATCCATATTGGGAATCCAAAAACGAGTCTACAAACAGGTTGTTCGTACAAGGAAAAGGGGGCGCTCATGGATGGTGCACATCATGGCAGGTGAGAAGGAGTATGAGGAACGCTGGCTCCCGCGGAATGATGCACAGATCAGGAAGGAGGATGCGTCAGAAGTGCAGCCGAAGAAGAGGTGGTAGGCAACGAAGGAGCCTAGGCTGGCGGATATTGCGCGAGATGCAGGATTGCCAAAGTATCCATCAGAATCAAGAGTACAGAAAATGATCAAGTATGCAGAGCTGTGTAAAGTACTCGTGGGCAACTGGAGTCACGGGTTGAGGAGCCAAGTGGCTGGCAGGGCGCTGTGGTCCATCAGCACAATTTTCATAGGCTAACCGAGCAGTGGGTGCCCGCCCACTGACCATGCCAAACGGCCAGGGCTAAGATTCATGTTTAGCCAGGAGTAAGGAAAGAGAGGCGGCGCCTTGTTATTTATTTAAAAATTCTTATAAAACTAAATGGATTATCAGGCCTGAAAAGGGCATAGCCCACTGCTTGTTAGCGTCTAGCTATCCTATTAATTTAGCTTTAGCGTTTCTGTCACGCCTCAAGATTCGTTGGGGGCGATGCAGCCCCAAATCAGGCGATCACAACACGGTATAGGTATTAAAGCCACCGCGAAGCGGCGGCTACTAATAAGAAAACTACCTCTACTTTACCAGTGAAAAATTTGTAATAGTTTCTATCTCAGTTCCTTCCTTAGTGTAGGATAACAGTATCACTGGTCTGCTATTGGAGATGAGGCAGTTGCCATCCGTCCCCTTTAAGCTATCAAAGAAATACTTATTATAATCAGTCCTAGTCACCAAGATAATAATATCCTCATCACCGCATGTTTCCGCAAATGTCTCTGTGTAAAGACCTCCATATGGGGCGTTAATAGTGAATGAAACAATGTAGTCCTTGCCAGGGTGTTTTTCGTTAACAAGTTTACGAATATCTTCAAATGAAGTGAGATAGTTATCCCTAATAATAGTAGCAGGCATAGTAAGGCGTAGAACTTGTAGGCGTTGGCTGTTTAAGTAGGCAATGTGTGTGGAATAAGAACAGTGGTGAGTGAATATCAACCCCTGTCCAGGCAGGGCCTTTTATATGTCCTCAGTTGTGGCAAAGATGTCATTATGAGTGCAAAGCATAGCCAACAAATGATCTAATTCTTACCACTTCCCTCCCCTCAAGTCAATGGCATTATTGGTTGCGTAGTCATATTTTTCTTTCCAACAAAGAACATGCTGCTTTTGAATTACAGCCAGATGAGCGAACATGACCGTCTGCTTTATAGCTAAAAGCAGCATCGTTCAAAGGCACCTTGTCTGAAACAATGGTGAGGTAGGAGGTAAAAGTCTTATTTTTCAGTGTTCAAAGTACAGTGATTTCTTTGAAGAAAGGCAACCACATGTTGGGTGTGTGTCTGTTGACAGCGCCAAATTTTGCCTTCACGCTTTCAAATGCCAAGAAAAATTCTGTTTTGTCACTTGTTCGTTGCCGGGCTTTGAGCGCTCCGCATTTATTACAGGTTTCACTCTACAAATAAACAAAAATACTTTGATTGATTAGCTAGATGCCTTGGTATCGTATAATCGAGCTACACACGGCTAGCAGATATACTGGCTATCCCGGCTACACATGTAGACGTGGATTAGTATGTACTACACATTCAGAAGCTGACACGGCCCCATGCATCATGCAGAACCCTTTGATGCGGGAACATGGAACTGGCAGTTTGTTTGTGTTGCGCCACTTGAATATGAGCCTATAAGACATAATACTCTTTCTTTCTTGGGGTTTTTACATTGTTCAAGCAACGTCTGTTTACATGTAGAAATACAGCCTTTCCCTCCCCTCCCCTTCTGCAGGCAAGAAAGTCCCACGGGAAGAAAGGGGATAAAAAAGGAACCCAGGTCTTTTTTATTTTATCTTTTCTTTCTCTCAAATATTTCATACCACTCACAAAATATTATATAATGCTTTCTGCACTACGATCACTCTCATCACTTAGCGAGCTGTCTGAAGACCGGGTTTCCGAGACGACATGCAAGGTGGGCAGTAGTTTTGACAGCGAAAAGCCCACCAGGGACCAAGAGAGCGAGGGGTTTGAGATATGCGCGCAGTTAGACCGCGTAAACGCCTGGCGACTAGACTCTCAGTGTGCGGTGCGCCGGCCAAGGCAGGCGCGTGTGATGGAGCTGGGCGATATTATGCATCGCGCGGGACGGCTGGAGGCCAGGCGGCTTGCTAACCAGGATTTCACGCCGCTAAGGCTCAGACGCATGGCCAGCCTGGAGCGGGTGGCTGATGGGCTGGACTCATTGTCGGATGCCCGTATGGAGCAGCGGATGGTGCTGTCTTCGCAGCAAGTCCGTGAGCTGTTCCTCGTCGGCATTGCTGCCCGCCTGGGCCGCGTCGACGGGTGTACGGAGGTTATTAGGACGGGCGAGGAAGCTCCCTGTAGAATGCAGTGTGCTGAGCATCCGAGAGACCATATGCGTAGATTCGTCATCGAGTCTATCGAGCGCATTAATCAACTCACTGACATGCATAACCAGCGTTTTGCTCCTCCTCCTCAAGTTCCCTTTTAAGCTAGCCTCTTTTTTCTTTTCTTTTCTTTTTCTCCTAATTTGCGCAACATTTATATTAAATTTCATGGTATTCCAGAGTTTGCTGGTTGCTGTTGCCGTTGGCACGGCTGGAGCATTGCTGGCATACTCGCGACCTACTCCGAGCGTGCACGGTTGCAACGTGGTTATCGTGGGTGCGTCTTCAGGGATAGGGCGTAGTTTGGCGCTAGAGTACGCACAGCGTGGTGCCAACCTCGTACTATGTGCCCGGCGCCAAGAGCAGCTCGAAGAGGTTGCCGTGGCATGCCGACAGCTGTCAGTCAATGTGTCAACAGTAGTCGGAGACATCACACAGCGCGAGACTCAGCTGGCGTTGCGCAGAGAGGCGGCAGCTCGTGGCGTAGACTATTTGGTACTCAACGCCGGGGCCATCTCCGTACGGCCCATTGCTGACCTATGGCCCGCTGATACAACAGACGAGGATGAGCTGCGGAGGGGGGCGGACCGGGCATCGGATCTTCTCCAGCACATACTCGATATCAATGCTGTGGCTCCGGCTGTCGTGGCCGGATTATTTATCCCACTGCTGGCGCAAAGCCGCGGCTCGGTGGTCGTCGTGTCGTCGGTCGCGGGCCTTGTGGCGGCGCCTACGCGTTCACTATATTCAGCGAGTAAACATGCGGTCACTGGGTATTTTAATGCATTTCGTATGGAGGTCGCTGCCCTCGGCATCTCTGTCACCGTGGCGTATCCCGGAACTGTCGATACTGATTTAAGGCACTCGGCTGTTGACATCCACGTGGGTGGTGGAGGTGGGCCGGCCGGATCGGATGCTGGCAAATTGTCGCCTGCCTCATGTGCTAAGCAGATTGTTAGGGCAGCGGCGTTGAGGCAACACTCGCTGATTACCCCGTGGCAATATGCCTTGGGTCCTGCTCTCTACGCTGTTGTGCCGTCGGTTGTTGACTATTTGGCAAAGAAAAAGTACGGCTTCATATGACATTTGTCCATTTTTTGAAGTGTGCCTCACTCCTTCACCCCCGGATGACGGCATAAATGCCCTCACTTCAGTGTGCCCTGGGAATGATACAGCCACCTACTCTCAAGTCAATAGACTTTATCGGCCCACCCACTTAAATTACGCGATCAATACCAGTCTGCCTCTGTAAACAAAACGGACATAATGTGTGTAACAGTTTTCAACAAAAAGATAGAATAGTCTTTCAACATTATCCGGGCAGTGGTCCATTTTTTTTCCAGGCCGTTTTTTTTACTTTGTTCTATTGCCAAACAAAACGAAAAATACACGGCCCATTATGCCATTTTGCTCCCTCCTATTTGTTACAAGTAAAAGCCGGCTTTTTTTTCTTCTTCGTCCATGACGCGAACAATGCATCTCCCCCTCGTCCCTCATTAGAGCAGCGAAAAAAGGGAGGCTTGTGACTAAACTGACACTTTAAAACAGGATGCTGCCAATCCCTCTCTTCCCTTTCCCTTCATCCCTCGTTATATTCAGACACCTCTTTTTTTACTTTCGCATTCCTTTTTATTCAAACTCCTCTAAAAAAAAGATGTTTTCATTTGATGACTGCGAGTCACTACGGTCCATGGATACACGCGCTTCAACCGACTCTCGTGCTTATTTACTAAGTCCACAACCTTTGGCAGTTTCTAATACTATGTACTGTTCCAGAGATATAGAGGAGATTATGGACTTGCAGGCACGTATCTCTACACCAATGGTATCGCAACGTGTGGAGTTGACTCCAGCTAAGCGTCGGAGTATGCAGATTGCAGAGGTAGTTTCAGCTGTTAGTAGAATGGGTGCCTTGCGGTACGCTAACCAGGATTATCATACAGGAGGACGTCGCGCTTCTGATATGGAGCGTTTTATGGCTGGTATCGACCGTCTGTCTATTGATAAATTGGCTCATGAGCAACGGTTCTCTATGCACAAATGAACACACCCTCTCCTTTTCTTTTTTCTCTCTTTATTGCACTATACCAAGTTTATCATTTCATTTTTAAAATAAAAAGCATATTGTCAGTTCAACAAAAAGAGTATATTAGAAAGAAAGAAAGAAAATCTTAGTGTGTTTATAGGGCTTGCTCGTCAACAGCTGTACCTAGGGTCTGGACAATATTGTTACCCATGACTTCTTCGACGGTCGACTCCAAGTGACGCTTAGGGTCCTGTTTTCCAACATGACGAGTCTTGAGCTGGTCAGCAGACAACGATTGTTCTTCCTGGACGGACTTTGTATAAGACTCTGCTAGTCTCAACATCTTTCCAACAGCCGACTGGTTAGACGAGCAATGAGCATTAAAGCTGTTGAGAGTCATGCCATGGGACCACTGCTTCTTGTGCAAGTTGAGGAGCATTTTTTCTTCCAACTCGTTCTTCCGATAATCAATAGCGATCGAGTAATAGTGTCTGTTCAGTCCGTGGATAAGCGCCTGGATAGAGGGCTTGTGCAGTTGTCCGATGTTTGACGTTGACTGGCGAGGTTCCACGCCAGTCACTGAGCTGGCCGATTCGATTAGTCTGAATGCATCAATGACTACTTTGCCGCGTACTGATTGGATTGGGTCAATGACTACGGCGACCGCGCGATTGTTTAGGCGCTCAAAGGCCTGCTGCGTGCCTATATCGACGTTCGATAGCCAGCAGCCAAAACCAGGGTGGGAGTGGTACCAGCCGACGACTGACTCGGCGCGACCAGTCTGTTTGAGCATCTCCATCATCGCTGCCTGATACGCCTCATCTATGGCTTCAACTGATACGCCGGTTCCTGACTGGGGCATGGCGAATACATCGACTACGCGAACAGTGTACTCATCAATAAACTCACCAAGCATAAGTCCCATCACTTCCATGGGTACGCCGGCTCTTCCGTGCTTGAGCATTTTTAAAAGTGCGAGTGACGATATGTGGATGGTCTCCGAATTGTCAGCTAGCTTGTTGTCGGTCAAATCTCCATGGCCTCCGCCCATTCCCAGGTATTGCGCGTGATTCATCTTTGGAGATTAAAAAAATGGAGGGCCTGAAGAGTAAGAAAAAACAATGAATAAAGTAAATGTTAAAAAGAGACAAAAGTTCCAATTTGCAAGGTTGGCTTGCGCGTATACTTTTGTGCTTACGTTGCTAATCACAAATCAATCAAATCACACAAATCAAGCCATGTTCATGCTTACTAGAAAGCTTGGATGGATCGATCAAGGAAGCATATGTTTTTTTTACCTTCTCTTGTGTAAAATTCTATTTGCTAATTTCGTTGTGTAAAATGATACTCAGAGGGTGCCTTGCCGCTGGTAAGCGCTTGCATACTCCGGTCTTTCTACGCACCACTCGTACTTCTCTCGGTCCAGTGATAAGTGCACATCGACACCGTGCGCTCTTCACCACAGATGCCGTCGATCCGCTGAGTCGAGTACGCAATATCGGCATTATAGCACACATTGACGCGGGAAAGACAACGACGACCGAGCGCATGCTACACTACGCCGGGTTCACACGCAGTATTGGCGATGTCGACGACGGCGACACAATAATGGACTACCTGCCAGCCGAGCGAGAACGAGGTATCACTATCCAGTCGGCAGCCATCACATTCGGCTGGCGCGACCACCAGCTTCACCTAATAGACACCCCCGGACACGTTGACTTTACAGTGGAAGTAGAGCGTGCCATGAGAGTTCTAGACGGCGCCGTCACCATCATCGATGCAGTGTCGGGTGTCCAGGCGCAGACCAAAACGGTATGGACGCAGGCGTCTAGATACCAGATTCCGCGCATCATATTTGTCAACAAAATGGATCGGGATGGAGCTAATTGGCGGAAATCAGTTAGAGACATTGAGGCCAAACTGAGTGCTCGACCTTTGGTACTGATGATCCCAGAGTATACAGGTGGCGAGAGGCTGGAGGGCGGGACGTTGGAGAGCTGGCTGGATGTCGTCGGGATGGAGCGAGTCGTATTTGATATTAGGAAGGATAGTACGGGAGCTACTGTTCGGCGAGAAAAACTGGTCGCAGGTAATGGCCCTTCGTTCCAGGCGGCTGCCGATGCCCGCGAGCAGCTGGTGGAGGCTCTGGCGGAAATCGACCAGCACATTGTCGATGTCTTTTTGGGGGACGACGTAGATGGCGACCACTTGCGTTTGCCTACCGCTGAGCTGCGCGCGGCCATTCGTCGCACTACGCTGAGTTCCCAGGCCTCGCCTGTACTGCTTGGCGCGTCGTTCCGTAATATCGGGGTGCAGCCATTGCTCGATGCCATTATTGACTACCTGCCTGCACCAACCGACCGACCATTGCCACAGGCTCTGTCGCCTGCCAGCAGTCCCGATTGGCTTTCCAAGGCTGACTCTAAGGACAGTATGCAAGCGTATTTGGATCCCAGCGAAAAGCTGGTCGCGTTTGCGTTCAAGGTTATCGTTGACCAGCAGCGCGGACCCATGGTCTTTGTCAGAGTATACTCTGGCACACTTGACTCGCGGATGACCTTGGTCAATGGAACCAGGGGCGGCGTTAAGGAGCGCGCAACGAAGCTGCTACAAATGTATGCAGATACTCCCGAGGAAATATCCTCAATCGCATGTGGACATATTGGAGTAGTGCTGGGGCTGAAGCAGACCAAGACCGGAGACACGTTGCTCCACCCGCAGCACTCGTCGCTGAGCAAGTTGAGCAAGTCCGGCAGTAAGAAGCACAGCAAGATGATGGCCGGCGTCAGCGACACTACGGAGCAGCCGGCGATTGGGTTGCAATTGCATGGCATCGACGTGCCTCCGCCGGTATTTTTCTGCGCTGTTGAAGCCGACTCGCCTCAAGACGTGCGGCCGCTGAATGAGGCCCTGGCCAATATGACATTGGAGGACCCGTCTCTGCATATATCTCACGATGAGGAGACCGGGCAGACGCTGCTCAGCGGCATGGGCGAGCTTCACCTGGAGGTTGTCCGCGATCGCATGCTCAAGGACATGAAGATCAACGCGTCGTTTGGCCAGATGCGCGTGTCTTATCGCGAGATGGCTGGCCAAGGGGCTTCGGCAGAGTTTGTGTACGCCAAGGATATTGCCAACAAGGCAGTGAAGGCTGCTATGCGCGTCACAGTGTCGCTGATTGCCGATGCTGATGCCTGTGCTGACAGCAACTCTGTTGACGTCGATGTGCCAGAGTCGCTTGGGATGGACGAGTCTGGTAGCCAGCGCGAGGCCGTGCTAGTGGCGATTACCGAGGGTATTCGTAGCGCGTTGTATCGCGGCACGTTGCTGGGATTCCCTGTCACTCACACGGCTATCCGCGTCACTGACGTGCAGTATTTCGGCGAGGACTTGTCTACAACTGCTGCTTATCGCGCGTGTGCCAGCCAGGCGTTCTTCCAGGCGCTGAAGCTGAGCAACCCAGTGTTGCTTGAGCCCATTGCCAAGACTACTATCTTGTGTCCAGAGTCGCATATTGGATCTGTGCTCAGCGATCTCAATGGCGCGCGCAAGGGCCGGGTTCTAAGTCTTGATGACTCTGACGCCGAGTGCTTGGACTCGACTAATGCTACCAAAGTGCTGGTCGCTGAAGTGCCTTTGAGCACTATGGTTGGCTACTCGTCGTCGCTGAGGAGCCTGACTGCTGGCAGCGCTACGTTCACTATGGAGGTCATTGGATTTGGTCCTATGGCAGCACAGCAGCAACAGTTGGTATTAAAGGAAAGTCTTGGCTATTACTAGGTAATACGAAAATTGTCTATTCTACTTGCTCGAGGCGAATGTGCCCGTTCTTGCGGCCCAACCATTTCTGGACTAGCTTGTCTCCAATATGGCGCGCTCTTTTGACACTGAGGATGTCAGAGACTCTCTCCATGTCAAAGTCCTGGGCATGTGCGGCGCCCTCGATAACCTCGATATGCGAATTGGTGTTGGTATTGATGATGTTGCCAGTGACTGGTGCGATGGAGCTTCCGCGCCAAATATCGAGCGATCCGACGGTGTAGAATATGTTGGTGGTCGAGTGGAGAGGGTAGAACCATTTCCTGTTGAACGCATCGACGTTGCCAATATAGTCGATGTCTTTGCCAAACCTGTTCTGGCACTCGGAAAGATATGTGTCGAGGGTCACGAGCTGGGAAATATACGACTCACGTCCCGAGTTCTTGGGTGTTGCCGTCATCCAGTTTGAAAACCACGTACAAGAGATATAGTAGTTTAGGCGATTGGGCTGGTTCAGCGTAATCTTTTCGGCCGATCGGCTCTGGTTGCCCATGGACGACAGATCCGTCATCGAGTAGTCGAGTCTCTTGACTGCTGCTTTGACGACATTTGCGTACGAATCGAGTACCGGCGTGTCCTTGTCAAAGTGTTCGCACACTGCCTTGACCGCTGGGTTGCCGTATACTGTCACTTGGTCGGATGCTATTGACATTGCCATGTCGGAAACAACGCTGGCAAATCCGTCGACTGAAAGCTGCGGCAATCCAAACAGCTCTAGCGCCGAGTCGATTTTAGCCGTGTCTTTGGACAGCAAAATATCGTCTAGCTCACGCACTGCCTGGGCATACTGCGAGCCACAGCCCAGCTGTTTGAGCTGGTACCCGAAACTCTGCTCGAACTGGTAGTTGTTGAGACGGTTATACACAAATGCAGACGAGGCCCATGCGCCGACAACCAAATCCGGGTAAGTAGACCGCATCCATACTGCTACGTTGGCCGCAAACGAGCTTCCGGCAAACACGACTTGAGCATCGGGAGTCACAGTGATAGGGAAGACGCTGGATGGATTCTCCTTGGCCACGCGAATAAACATAGCAAAATCCTCCATCATGTTATCCGCCGTCATGTACTCTAGACTTCTTGCTGAGAGGTCTGCTAGGGGTGCTGATTTGCCGTAGAAGCGCTGCTCGATGGCTACGACTATGCCGTTGTTTGCCTGCGCCAGGCTAGTCAGATGAGTCATGCTAGTGTGGTAGCTGATCAGGGCGCCGTCTCCCGGTGTAGTTATAAAAATTGGTCCGCCTGGCTTGTAGTACGTGTGGTTGACCATGTACTGCTGCTCCCACAGCTGGTTGTTACGGCCAAAGTGGTCCACGCGCTGAGTGAACCAGTACGTCACGTCATGCTGCTTGGTGGGGGCGGCATTGCTGGGTACTAGCAATAGCACTAGCGCTGTAAAGATAGTCGGTAGACATACCATGGTTAAGTAAAGGGGAAAATGAGGGCGCAAAAAAATGGAGGATGTTGGTAGGGGGGTTGGGTACTGAAAAAAAAAAACGTGTATGGTTGTGTAAAGAAGGTAATGAAAAAGTATACGTCTCGCAAAAAAAAGATTGGGGCTGGAGAAAGTAGCTTTTATATATGGCCACTCCTAGAGCGCTCTATCAGAGCCCTTTGTGTTGCTTTGGCTGACATGTAAGCAGTGTACCTACAGGCCAGATGCAATTTTTTATCTTGTTTTTTTAATTAATGAAGGGTTTTGTATTGACTAGGTTGTCGAATAAAAAAATGTTAGGCTATGCGCCACACTACTGTCTGCATATACAGACATCTAAAAAAGCAAAAAGGCTACAATAAAGGCAAAGAGGTGGGGGTAGAGACAGACAAAGGAACAAAAAAAAGAAGACATGCTTCAGGCGATCTTCCAGACAAAGCAAAAAAAAAAACATGCATGATAAATTCTCTTTTGTCAGTATTGCGAAATATGTGCTTGTGTCTGGCAGCTTGCATACTTTGTACGTGGTAAAGGAACAATCCTGCCCATGAACATATTTCTTTTCTTTGACTAATGTTGGGAGACCCCTTTGAGGTATGCTTGCTTTTTTTGTATTCTATGCACTTAAACAATCATGTACTCGTCCTCCTCTTCACCGTTGCTAATCGTCATGTGAACTGAAAATCTGCCCTCTGCGGCTTTGTTGCTCTCTGTGTGTAGGCGCCAAAGACGGTCTCTTTTACCAGCAGCATTGAACATTTCAGGAGAGCTATTGCTTTCAACGGTACTTTCTGAGCCACCTGTGTTGATCCAATTTGGCTGCTGTGGCGGAACAAGTGCTGTTGAAATCAGTCGCCTGGATGGATCAGCAATATAGAACGCAATGTACTTTAGGTGTCCAGGCCGTGTGGGATCCACTAGTTCGACCGAGGGCATCATTGTCTGGTAAAAGTTTGGATAGCAAATATAACTACCACTCTTAATCTCGATCTCGCCAACTTCCTGTGTATACAAGCAGCCATTTCCATAGTCTTCGTCGATGTTGTGCAAAATGCAGAACTCTAGTTTTGCTCCCATGTTGACAATATTTCTTTCGCCCACTGGCTCGCGGAACTTTAGCTTGGGGCTGGCAATGTTGTCAACATTGTAAAAATAGAGAGCAACAGCAAATACACGCTCCTCAGCCCTACCCACCGCCTGCCACTCACCCTCTGTATGTACAGGATTCTCGGGTGTTAAATTGATACTAGCAATTTCTACAGATGCTTGTAATGGCATTCCACGCATGCTATAAGGCTTGATTGGTCGGTCAGAGGAACTGAATGGCCCTGGAACTGGCTCAATGTAAGGCATCTTCTCGATCCATCCACTTGGAAGTGGTTTCTCCTCCCAGATATAATGCATTAGCTCGGTTGGAAAATCAACTCCATGCTTAAAGCACACCTCTCTGTCAAACTTGGCGCGTAAGCTGCGAGGGTGAACCATGTCGGTCGTCACTTGCTCTAGTAAAGGCATGAGCTTGGCGAATACCTTGGAAATAGTCTGGTATAGAGCTGCGTAGCGAACTGGGTGCAGATTGTTGATGTACGAGGAAATGGTCACAGATCCGTCGTCATTAACGTGAAAGTCGGTGGGCAGCCAGCACATATACTCTTCGCCTAGCTCAACTGCATGACATGCTTGAACTAGTTCAGTTAATTCACGCTTATCGAACGCATCCTTCTTGGCGGAAAGGATTGCATTAAGCTTCTTAGTTGCTTGGAACCAGCCTTCAGGTGACCCGGGCTTGGTCCTGGATAGTTTGGCGTCCAATGCAGCCTGCGGAGTTGCTACCGGAGTATCAAGTAGCAGCGAGTTGTCACCTGAGAACGAATACAAGAACGGGTCAACCAGTGCCTTGAATCCAGATAACAAAGTATACTCTGTTTCAGTTGATTCAGCATGAGCAAAGTTACTCTCCAGTACCGCTGCATTGCGCTTGAACTCTTCAGCCAACTCGCAGTTGCTTTCAGCATTGATAGTCCACGAGTTGTCAATAGCTCCAAGCTCTTCGCCACTAACACCATTATCTTTTAGTAGTGCATAGTACTTGAGCTCCTCAAAGACATATTCGACCTCCTCGTCAGCCAAGCTGAAGGTATCCTTGACTTGAGTTGTCCACTCTTGGCGCTTTTCCTCATCATTTACCTGGTTGGCCCACTCGGGTGTTGAGCGAATGAAGGCGCTGGCCTTGAGCATGCGCAACTCTACGCGGGTCTTTGGTTCAGCTCTATGCGTTTCATACAGAGCCTTGGTGTAATACAAGCGACTAACCTTGTCAAGACATAGCTTGTTGTCGTTGGAAGAGGACATTTCAGGCAGTCAGAAAAATGGGTGATAGTTTATAAAAATGTTTTAAGACACTAGCAAAAGAATGCATGAATAAAAAAATTTCTACGGAGAAAAAGAAGGATGCTTTGAAATTTTTATAGCTAGCGAGGTTGGACACTGCCAGCAAACTTGGACATGCCAGCGCCCTTGCAAAAAGGATTCTTTGTAATCAAAAAAGCTCGTAAAGCTCAAATATATTGTAGAAAGCTGTTCAAATGGGTACGGACACGCAGCCACCAAATGTGATTCAAGAATATTACCCCCACTCAACCAAGTGTGTGCATGTCACCCTCACATAGCTAACAAGTTGCTATTGTTGGAAAACTGCAGCACGATTACTCTATTTGATTGAGCAGTAAGTGCACTCCAATAAGTGTTTGTCAAAGGGAAAAAGGCGTCATGCTGTCTTGGTCTTTTGAGCTTTGTCCAAAGATAAAAGCTTTCGCTTTCTTTGAAGCCTAACAAGAAAAGAAAATTATTCATCAAGAGCGAGCAAGCACTTTTCTTCCTCCTAGTGAATTTTTTTTACAAACATCTAGCTTTACTACTATCTTTGAATCAATTTCTTTATTAGCCTGCACCGACTTGAGCTGTTCTTGCAATATGTCGTATACTTCTCTGTTTCGTCAGCTGCAAAAGCACATATTGGGGAGCATTTGCAAGTATGCCATACCTATCAGCGAGGACAACAGGGCTCCTCGCCCAGGCATTGCTATGCTTCGCACTGACCTGTTTGACTCCTTTGGCCCAGAGTGGAGAGAGGTAGCACTGGAGCACTATTTCAAGAATTTTACTCTTGCTTTTAACAGCGGATTGGGTAAAGTCAACTCTACTCACCCGTTGGATGAGGGTTTCATTTCTGTTGAAGAGGAGCTTCAAGTAATCAAGTCAGTCAAGATATATGTAGCTTTGGATGATCTGGTCAGTGGAAAGGCTGCACACATGCTGGCGCAGTCAAAGTACTCGTCTTTGGTGTTTTCATCGGTCAAGACATTGAAGATTGACATTAACGAATTTCACAAGTCGGCCCGGACGTTTGATGCTGATGATGCAACTAGCACCCCAAGCCTGTACCAGCAGCTCCTGGTAATGTTCCCGGAGGTTACAAGAGTCCTGCTCTCGAAAGGCTCGCGCGGTACTGCTGATATTGTCACCACCAATTGCGAATTTGAGCAATTTGTGTTGGCTTTGTTTAACTGTTTCAGTGGAGTATGTGCCACCCTTGACTTTAAAGGAGGTATAAAATGCATGTGGAATATTGAAGATATACACTCTGTTGTCACCGAAATGACTCTGTCAGAAGACTGCTACTCTGAAAAGACGTTTAAGTTGGTGCACAAGTGTGCAGCTACCTTGAAGGTACTCGACATGCATGTCTACACTGGGCTTGATGTATTGAACGTCTTCACGGACGCCAAGGGAAAGCCTGTCGAGTACCCTAGATTGACAACACTTAATCTCAATAAGGGGTATGGCCCAGGTAATGAGAGCTATGTGACATGCCCTCAAGTGTTGCTGCCTAATTTGACACACCTTACTATCGAGGGCGGGTATCCATTTGACAACGCTGTGCTGTTCAGAAGCACTAGCAAAACTCTGAAATATGTGGGAGTTAGATTGAATGTCCATCTATTTTCAGTCCTAGCCGATAATCATGTTTTCCTGGGAGCTGAGTATTCTAATTTGTGCCATGTCAAGATTTTCTTTAATAGTGAAGCAAGGGGCTTCGTCATGGACAGACCTGAAGAGTATTGGCCATATGTGTTCAGCATATCTCACAATCTAAGGGGACTGACGATGCCTAGTACATTCACTTACCATGATACTTTGAAGAAGCTTTTAGAGGGCCCAGCAATGGAAAACTTAAAGTATTTGAAGCTTGAAGGTGAGCGAGTAGGTTTTAAAAAATTGTGTTCCCTAGTAGAGAAGATGCCTCAGCTGGTTCATCTGTCTATTGGTCAACTGTTACTGGATTATGACACCAGCAAAATGAGTCGAGCCCAAATATTTGATGATGTTACCAGTAAATGGCCAATACTCAGTCATCGGTTAAAGTATTGTGACGTGGTTGGTGAGTTTCGAGTGAATGATCTAGCGACGTGTGGTATGCTATTGGCAGCTATATGTCCAAACGTTACGCGGTTTATGGCCAATTCACGGTCAAGCAAGCTTGTTCAAGAGGAAATCAACCAGGCAATCAAGGAAGAGCCATTTAGTCAATACTCAGACAAACTCAAGTGCCTTACCTACAATGGTATTCCCGAGGGCAGTGAGACATTTGCTGCCAAGCAAGTATACTGGTAGAATGTTAGGGTGTTTCGAGTTTTCATTAACTGAATTTATCCAACAGGACTAGGAGCATGCTGCTCTTTGGGTGACGGTGAGAGGAGTAACAGTGTTTTAAAAAGTATATTAGAACAACTCACCATGAAAATTGTGCCACCTGCTTATCGCGCCTGCCAGCGGGCAGTGGGCCAGGAATAAAGCTAGTGTTCTGGCCAAATGTGTGGTAGAGAGAGTTGATCAGGGAGATATCGTCTTGAGGTGACTCGGATGTGGCATTACTAGCATAGGTCCGCAGTGTATAGCGTTTATTCAATTTATTTAGTGCTTATTGTATTAGTGACCTATATTACACTTTATATGAATGTACATCACCACGTATACATAGTGCACGGGAAAAACCAGGAGTATCAATATACCTCAAGCGACGCAACTTATAGCTTCTCGAAAAGAGGATCCATATGGCTGGCAGCTTTCGCGGACTTGGGTATATTTTTTAGTAATTACTTTAGGGCTAGCTAAGGCTCTAGATATATTTTCGAGCCAAGGGCTATGGCTCGTGCTCTTACAGAGTTTCAGTATAAAGACTTTATCGGTCTTCTTAAAAGACTGGAATTTTACTCTGTTTCGGCATATAGCTAGGCAAAAAAAATATATGTGATTTTACGAAAGGCAGCCGTCAAATACATACTGACCGCTTCCCACTCGTCTGAAGAGATATGTAGACACAGCTAATATGCTAAAAAATGTTGGAATGGCTCCAAGTTTTGTCGGCCGCAGATATTCGGGCAGTACAAGCCATGAAATCCTGGTGGTTTGGCTCATTTGGTGGTGGATTTTCCAGTATTTCACAAATTAACCCGAGGTGCATAATCCGACTCATGCCTGTCGGCATGTGCAACAAAAGGAAAAAAAAAGCACTTTGTTCTCCCTTTGAATGATTGTGAGCAACTCCCATTCCTCATGTCCAAGGGCAAGTGTTCAGTGCAGATCGCTTTCATGACCACGCGTGATCGACAAACTACACTCTTACAGTCATGCTTTTGTGTCGCATATGTACTCGGGTATGTCAATTGCAGAGAGCATGTCTAAGCGAGAAAGAAAAAAGTGACAAGGTTGTCAAGCTCAACACGAGAAAGAGATGTAACAAGGAGGAGTGTGAAACAAAAAATCTCCGAAACTTAGTGTAGCTCCCTCTTTTTTCATTAGAATGACTTGCTCTAATGTCCACGCGGAGCATGCATGTGTCATTGAGTGATATCCCCTTTTTTTTCCTTGTGGCGGAGTCTTGTGTCTCGTGTAAGCGCCCTTGCCGATCACGAGTGGAGAGGGTAGTGTGGTGTAGTTGACAACTGACCTTTTATATCCCTTTTATTTGAAATCAGCGGGGTATATAAGGCGTGGGCGTACCCACTACTGTTCATTCCTTCTCCATCTTCACCAACTACTCTTCATCTTGCAAACTCTATCAACATGCACACTTCTTCCTCGCCTGTCTGCTCGTTCAGCCGTCGTAAGGGCCCATCGGTTTCTCCAATGGTCAACATGGCCTGCTGCTCTTACCCATGTAGAGTCTGCGGTATATCATTCGAAACCCACGAGGAGAACAGGATCCATAGCTGGGAGGCTCACAAATACTATATCCCACAAGGAGGTCCTGAATCTAAGTGATTTGCAATCTCAAAGTCAAGGACCACTACTCGTGCCCATACAGGGCTCTAATACTGCGACTTTATCATCATTTTTTTTATTTTGAGCAAGACTACCATATTCGAAAGTAAAGATATTTGCTTCAAACTCTTGCTTTTTTGACTTTACCTTTCATAAAAAATATTTTTATGGCCTTGGCTTGTACAAATATTGTCAGGCGGCGGCTAATACAACCTGGAGCGCCATGGCAGGTTCTACTTGCGCGACAGTCTTTTGGTCCTGCCACTTTTAGTGCTCTCGGGCGTCGATCGCTGCACAGCTCGATGCTCTTACTTGCAAAGCCATTACGACCAGCAGAGCCGCCATTACCTTCGCCTGTAATCGTTCATGAAGCCGTATCTCAGCCCGATGCCGACGCAGCAGTAAAACTTGCCATGTACGACTTTCCACTGACCAAACCAATCATCCACTTGCGCCGAGTGTTTGTAATAAACATGGTGTTTTCGACCTCGTTCAGTCTCTGGGTAGGAACCGACGATATCTTTACAGTATTTGCCGCTGGACTGATCATGCTCGGCGGCTTTATCCCTGTGGCTCTGGCTCATTTAGCATACCACGACCATGTGCGCAGTATTAAGATTCTAGGCGGTCTGAGCCAAAAGGTTCTTGCTAGAGCTAAAAAGGCTGAACTAGCTGGTGAAAGTCAGGTCGAGTATCCAGTGACAAACAACACGCCCTTGTTGATTAAACGGTTTGCGATGAGTACTCGTGATCCTGAAGTGCCCTTGTATGTGCGCGATCTGGTTCCTGGGCCATCGCGCAGGCTCAGCGTCTCGTGGCTCTACAAATCAGCTTCGGGTACGACAAAGTTTAGACTTTCCAAAAAGGTTATCAAGCACCACCCAGATATCAGGGCTCTGGACGAGCGAATCAGGAAAAATGCCCAGTCCCGGGCATACCAGCAGGCTAGGCAGGTACCAAAGGAGGACGGACAAATTCAGCAATAGCGCAAGATCTCATACTACGTTCTAAAGGGCTTGTATTACACGTGAATAGAAATGTTTAAATGGCTTCTGACTTGGTCTCTTCCAGCCCTGCTTCGAGCTTGGCTGTGATAGTCGCAAAGATCTTGCTTAGCTCGCAGTGCTGGTAGGTCTCCACTATCGACCCGGTCACAATCTTTTCGGCATCTGGGTCGTTGACATTAGGAACGACAGTCTTGTCTTCCTGCTCCAAGAGCATGACCAAATTGGGGTCTATTGGCGCGCGTCCCAAAAACGGAATATCCATATGCTTGGCCAAGCCCTCGCCACCGCCCGTCGAAAACAAGTTTGTACACTCTGCGCAATGCGGACAGACGAATCCACTCATATTCTCAATGAGGCCAAGCAAGGGCAGACCGACTTTGGTACAAAAGTTGATCTCCTTTTTGACGTCAGCCAATGCCACGGCCTGAGGCGTGGTGATAATGACAGCGCCATCGGGGTTCCACTCTTGCAAGTACTCGACAGCAGCCAAGTGCTCGTCGCTAGTGCCTGGCGGTGTATCGATAAGGAGGTAGTCGAGGTCTCCCCAGTATACGTCGGCCAAGAACTGCTTAATCATGGCGTTCTTCTTTGGACCACGCCAGACCACCGATGTGTTTTTGTTAGGCAAGAGAAAGCCTATCGACATACATGCCAGCTGCTTGTCAGAGTCGGCAAACACGGGAACCCAGCCCGCCGTAGCTTGGTGGATCTGGCGGCCCTCCAAACCAAGCATGCGCGGAATACTAGGTCCACACAAGTCAATATCTAATACTCCAACTTTGCGGCCCCGACTTGCTAACGACAGCGCGAGCTGAACCGTACACGACGACTTTCCTACGCCGCCCTTGCCTGACAAAACCAGTATAACATGCTTGATGGACGCCAGGCGCTGGCCAACCTCGGGGTGACTCATTTGCGCTAGAATAATATAAAAGTAAAACGAAATTCGATTGAAGAGAGAGAGAGAGAGAGTAATTATTGTACAGGAGGCAAAAGTTGAATTTCAGTTTAATCGCTTAGTAAGCAGAGGGGAAAAAAAGAGGACTGCCACTTAGGATGATCCGCTACTAGCGCCCAGCGTCAATATCGCCTCAATTAGATCTAGATCCATGTAGATCATGTTCAACAGAGCTACTTTCGCATGCCCAGACTTGCTGCTGCCGCTCTTGCCATCATCACCGTCGCTGCTACAGTCCATCTTGTCATCATCGGCGCCGTTCAAAACACCTGCTGCCGATGGTCGAGGCAGTTTGGCCTCCAAGTACGTTCTGAGCGACTTGTATGCGTCGGCAGTATCCGCGATGTCCAGGCGACTGGAGGCCACTAACAGCGTATGAGGAAAGTCGCTATCCAAGTCAACGGTACTCGACAGCGAGATACAGTTTGCGTGGCACATCCGCCTGCCATAGGCAGTAACTGACCTTTGGACGAGCTTGGCCAGCAAGCAAACGACGTCGTGCCAGCTATCCTGGTCCTCATCCTTTGACTGTGGGCGCAAATGCCGCAAGCAAAACGCCGTCTTCTTCGCATTCGGTGGCAAACAAGCCAAGTGCCTATGCATCGCCGTCCATCTTTCTCCAGGCAGGGCGGCAAAGCGAAGGTGCGTTACAAAGGCGTAGTTAATCATTTCCAGGGCGATAGAGTCGGAACTCACCAGGTCTATGAATCTGTTGAACGACTCGGCACCGCCCTTACATCCCACATACTGGGCAAGTGGCTGTACAAATTTATCCTTGTCTATGACGTCAAATATCGCCAATATCGCTGTCATGTCCAACAAAAGTCGAACTAGCTTGGTCTCCTCGAGTGGACACCACCGATATGAAATCGCCGGAAATCGCAGAAATATGGCCAATAAAAGCTTGGATGTATAGCTAATGCGACTCAGCGAGGACAAGCCTTCGGACAAAATATTGAAGAACATGGATCTGTGCAGAGAACCCATGTTGGTAGCCAAGTCAGCACACATCTGCTCAAGCAATATGCATGCCAGGTTCATGCGGTTCTGGTATAGCTCCAACTCCAACTGCTCCTCTTCTGCCGCATGTCCGAGGGGGTTACGTGGTGGCGTAGTGAGATCGTCCAGGTAAGTCCAGAAACGGCTAGGATCTTTTGCAAAGACGTCGTCAAACCACGGCCTAACGAACTGAACATTGACAGAGTCCAAGCAAGTCAGTATCCGTTGCTGCGTCTGAGAGATAGCCCGACGGCGCTTGCTGTCCACTTTCCATATTTGGCTGTAGTCTACGTTGGCGATTCCCATGCTTTGAAGCAAGTAGGAGCTTCGCTTTTCCATGTCCTTTTCGATCAAGCTAATGGGCTTGAACATAGCTAGCAAGCCAGATACTATTTTGGAGTCTTGTATAATCAAGCTCGCTCCAACTGTGGTGAGGAAACGTAGGCCCTCCTCATATCGGTTCTCTTCAAACAGCGAGTTGGCAATATCTCGCATGGATGCTCTAGGGATGGGTGGTGCTGCTCGCGATCGTGGTGATGCCGACGTTGGCGATGTTGGCTCTGACGCTTCCGCGGGCTTTACTAGTGAGTGTTTGACAACAAATTCGCGGATTTCCAGAAGTACTGGGTTCTTTTGGTATATCTCCTGGCACTCGCTAGCTGTGAGCAACGTCTGCGCCGATATTACCCGACCAAACTACATATAGAGTAATGCCAGTACTTAGTATAGTCAAAGTGCGGCAGTGTACATTTAACTATTTATACGTTCTTGTCGTTTACGTGACATACGTCTTCAAGCTCGGTAATGCTGGCCATGGCAATAAATAAAAGAAAAAATATACAAACAAGTAACAAGGGCGAGCGTGTAGACAACAGTTAGCTGGTTCAGTTACTCGCCCAGAGCTTCTCAGGTGGTCGTGCATATCTGACGTAACAAATTATTATGGCAAATAGTAATCAGACACGTTTGGCGGTCCCAGCGAACTGGTTTGCTGGATTAATGCCACCTCACACACTTTTTCTTTCCCTGAACATCCTCATTTTCCGTATTTTCAACAATTGTTATTAAAAAATATCGACTACTTTGCCTGTGAGCTTGCCTTTGCACAATGCGCGTGTCGCTGCATTTCCTAAGTTCGCTCGCTGCGACGGCGGCGCTGTATGCGCTAGCCAACAGCAGCTCATCGGCAGCCGGGCAATCGTCTCCAATCCGCACTCGGCTTTTGGCCAGCTTCGCAGCACCTCCACTCGTACTTGAAATAGCCGAAGGTATTGCGGCGCACAACAGTAGCGGCTTCTTTCCCTTTTTTCTCAAGCTAGCACAGAACCGGGAGATTTTCGAGCAGACCGACGCTCAGGCCTACACTCAAGCGCTTGAGTGGATTGCGCAAGACTCGCTGCTTGAGCCGTTTGCTCTATCCCTACTCAAGCTTGAGTTAGCCTCTCATATCTACGCACCTGCTGTGGTTGCGCAGTACCAGCTGTACAACTCCACTGTTGTCCCTGAGATCAAGAGCGTGCGCCAGTTCGACGACTCGTGCGCTGTCTGGGCTCAGTACAAGGACAAGCAGGCGTGCTCGGTCGAGGCAGTGGATAAGCTCTTGGACATTGAAAAGTTCTATGGCACTACGTACATCGAGCAGGCAAAGGTCGAGCCCATGGTGCTTGCTCTGGACCACGTTTATGCGCCAAAAGCAGTTGCCTCAGCGGCAGCATCCAAGCTCGTAGTTCTCTATGCCGACCCTCGCGCCGAAGGTTTTGTCGAGTTGCATGAGCACCTTGTAGCGCAAGCTGAGAACGACGGCATTACCTATGTGCTGCGCTATCGCCCGTGGGTATCTGATGATCCAACTGGTAAGGACCGCTCGCTGGGGCTTTCGGGATACGGTGTTGAGCTGGCGTTGAAGAGCACCGAGTACAAGGTTATCGACGACCGTGATTTGGATCTCGATCGTGGCCACGGCCAGAGCGGCAGCAAACGCCCTAAACTCACGGTGCAGGATAGCGACAGTGGGGACGACGCCCTGCTGTTCGAGGCGGAGCAAGAGCCTGTCATCAAGGGTTTGTCGGAGAAGCTTATTGCGAAGCTCGGCATCCAGGCTACGCAGATGATCCTGCAAGCCGACGACAAGCTTGCGGTGCTCAAGCAGCTTGCGCAGGATTTGCCTCGGTATGCGCACTTGCTCTCTGAAGTGGCTGTGAACAGCACGGTAGCCGGCGACGTCCGAGCCTTTGCCGAGCTGGAAGTGCGGCCTTTGTTTGCTATCAACGGCGTTAGCATCGACAGCGATGACTTGGACCCATTCAAGCTGTTGGAGCATATTCGCAAGGAGAACGAAGTCATCGGGCACCTCGAGGTTGCTGGCCTGACTCAGAGCCAGGCCATCGATTTGATGGTTGAGGCAGGCTCGGCTTCCGCTGCTGACGGCCAGGACCAGCTGGTGTTTGATATGCGCGACAAGTCCAAGGACAAAAGGACGGTGCTGTGGCTAAACGACCTCGAGAGGGACAGTCGCTATTCGATGTGGCCCTCGGACTTGCAGAATCTTATGCGCATTCAACGGCCCGGCATGATCCAGCGTCTTCGTAAGAACATCGTGCAGGTCATCTTTGCGCTCGATCTGTCGTTGGTCGACAGCTGGGTCATGATATTTGAGGACCTGATGTCTAACATCGAGCACGGCTTGCCAATGCAGTTTGGAGTGGTGCCGCTCATCGAGTACCGCGCGGCCAGCTCGCTGTCGCCAGCAAACCAGATGGCCATGTATACTCTGTACTTGCGGCGGTCGTTCAAGAAGAAGGAGTGGCAGTCAGTGGTCAAGGGCGCGCTTTTATCTCACCTGAAGGCCAAGGAAAGTGGCGACAGCAGCAAGAAGTCGTTTGTCGACCACGCGCACAGCATCTACGAGGCCTATATCAAGACTCACCAGACCAAGGATAACGAGACTCCGCTCACTTGGGAGCAAATCATTGGCACCGAGAAGTCCTGGCTGTCTAAGCGCTGGGACGAGGTCGTCAAGTACTGCTCGCGTCTCGACCTGAGCCCTTCCTCTGCGCCCGTGGGCATGGCCTTTGTCAATGGCGTACAGTACCCGCTTGTCGAGGGATATCTACAGGATGTCTTTAAGGCATTCCAGTTGCAGACGTGGGAGTTGGCGCAAGGTCTTCGTGGTGGCAAGTTTTCGGCAACGGATGATATCCTGGACTTTGTCTACGGCTCTGATACCGCCCTGAGCTCACGCAATACGTTTATCTACGCGTCGGATGAGAATCCATTGCGTTTCGCGTCTCTGACCAAGCCCCCTGTTAGACGCTGGATGGACGACCACGTGCGGTACCTGACGTTTGGCAATAGCTCCTCTAGCAGAAGCGATACGGCCAGCAAAGGGGACGATGTCGATGACGAGCTGGTGATCTCCACCTGGGTTGTAGGCGACTTTGCCACAGCACATGTGAGGAGCCTTGCTGCCAGCGCTCTGGCGGCTGCAAAGACGGATCCGACTGTCCAAGTGGCTCTTGTACACGTATCTGTCTCGTCGTCTGGATCCAGTGGATTTAGGAGTGACGGAGAGCAGGACGAGGATGAGCCTGAGGGATACGAGCCAGATGCGCCTCAGATACTCTACCAACTGGCCACTAGTGCAGCGAGCACCGAGGCGCCTGCCGAGCTGGCTGCCTTTGTCTCTCGCTACCTGACCGACGGCCATGTAGACGAGACTGCAATGGAGGAGTTCCCCGTGGCTGGCGACAAGCTGGCACTGCTTACTGTGTTACAGAGCGATCTGATGGACGAGTTCGAGCAGACATTCAATGCTAATAACGAAGCCGCCGCGGCCATGGGTCTTGTGCCAGCCAACGCTCAGTCCTGCTACGTGGTTGTCAACGGCAGAGTCTTGCCAGCCATTACTCCCGATACGCCGTTTACCAAGGACACGTTTGCGGCGCTGGCTGACTATGAAGACCACGAGCGCATTGGGCCCATTCGCGCAGCACTTGCTGAGGTGGCGCCGCTGACCAAGCGCGAAGACGTCCCGGCACTGGTAATGAGGATCGGCGCTATTTTGGAGCAAGGCAAGGCAGCGGCTGGCGGCAGCGTGATTCGGCCGTCGCAAGGCAATAAGCGCGCGTCTGTCCGGTCTCTGGTCGCTGACAGCAAGGCGATGCTGGTAACAGTCAACGACCCAGCTACTGCGCGCTTGCGTATTCAAGTGGTCCTGGATCCGCTGAGCGAGAGTGCGCAAAAGTGGGCGCCCATTTTGCAGACTTTGGCCGCCTTGCCCAGCGCATCGCTAGAGATTTGGCTCAACCCGCAGTCCGGACTAAAGGAGCTGCCTATCAAGCGGTTCTACCGCTACCTATGGCCTAGCGAACTCGAGTTTAGCAGTGCTGGTAACGTGCGTACGCCCGAGGTTGTTTTCAACGGAGTGCCCGCCGACCCTTTGCTGACGTTGGGCATGGACGTGCCCTCGGCATGGCTGGTCACTGCCGTCGAGTCTGTCCACGACTTGGACAACATCCGCTTGTCGTCGCTCAGAGATCGCGAGGCTGGAATATCGGCTATTTATCGACTGGTCAACATCTTGGTCGAGGGTCATTTAGTCGATACTAACTCAAGGTCGCCTGCGCGTGGGCTGGAGGTGCGTATTGGTACGCTGACTGATATGGCCAAGGCCGAGACGATAGTCATGGCTAATCTCGGGTATTTGCAGCTGAAGGCTAACCCGGGAGTGTGGAAGTTTAGCATCCGGCCTGGTCGCTCGGCGGAAATCTACAAGCTCGACCATATTGGATCAGGTCGCTGGAACTACCGCGCTGCTAAAATAGTTGGCGCCGATAGCGAAGATATGCGACCTGTTTTGGTGACCAGCTTTAATGGCGCTACCGTGTTCCCGCTCGTCAGCAAGCGTCTTGGCAAGGAGGGCGAGGACGTTCTTTTGGATGCCAGCGCTAGCGGCGATGCCAAGAAGGCCGCTGGAGTAAACGTGTCGGGCGGAGGCGGCGGTATCTGGGGCAAACTCAAGGGTGCATTTGGCGGCAGTGGGTTGGTGGCTAGCGACAGTCGCCCACACTTTGACGTGTTTGCTGTGGCTTCGGGTCACTTGTACGAGCGACTCATGTCGATCATGATATTGAGCGTGCTGAACAGTACTCAGAGCCATGTGAAATTCTGGCTGATCGAGAACTTTTTGTCGCCGTCATTCAAGGCCTTTGTCCCGCACATGGCCGAGGAGTTTGGATTCGACTATGAGTTTGTGACTTACAAGTGGCCGCATTGGCTGAACCACGAGACTGAGAAGCAGCGCACGATCTGGGGTTACAAGATACTCTTCCTCGACGTGTTGTTCCCATTGAGCTTGGATCGTGTTATTTTCGTGGATGCTGACCAGATCGTGCGTGCTGATTTGCAAGAGCTGACTGATATGGATCTTCAGGGCGCGCCCTACGGATACACGCCATTCTGCGACGATCGGGCTGAGATTGATGGGTACAGGTTCTGGAAGAAGGGATGGTGGAAGGACCATTTGCGCGGCAAGCCTTACCACATCTCGGCACTGTATATTGTTGACCTGCAGCGGTTCAGGCAGTTGGCTGCCGGCGATAGACTGCGTGGACAGTACCAGGCTCTATCGCGTGACGCTGGGTCCCTGGCTAACTTGGACCAGGATCTGCCTAACAATATGCAGCATATTGTGCCTATCCATAGTCTGCCGCAGGAGTGGCTTTGGTGCGAGACTTGGTGTAGTGATGGTAGTCTGAAGCGCGCAAAGACTATCGATCTGTGCAATAACCCGATGACCAAAGAGCCGAAGCTTGAGCGTGCGCGTCGTCTGTTGCCAGAGTGGGATATATTTGATAAGCAGATTGCTAACTTTACTAGAGTGCTAGCTCAGCGCGGTAAACACGAGGGTGCGCAAATCGCTGACGCCGAAGCAGTGAACATTGATCAGACATCCAATGTAGTCGATGACAAGCACGACGAGCTTTAAAAAATAAAGTTCGCCGTCAGGTGTCAGAGTTCATTTTTAAAAATATATTTTCGAAAATACGACTTTATTGGTACACAAAATAATGAAAGCTGTTTTCTTAGCTGGCGGTGACCCATGGACGACGATCCATTGGGCATTGCTGCTGGCTACTCTCGGCGCCGAGCCATTTTAGTAAACAATGCATGTGGAAGACGTGTGAGCACTCGCCCCAGATCAACGGACAGTCGTCTCCAGGGATCTTGCACTGCGGACAGCAAGCGTCAAAAGATGCTCGACAAATACCACAAACATCGTCGTCAGGCACGTCCCACTTCCACCCAGCTACGGCGCGCCAGTCAGTAATGGTCAGTTTCATATCTGCATAAAGAAATTCCAAAACAATAATGAGGTTTTTTGTGTGTATTTTAAAGGGCGGCAAAACACCATGGACTTGATTATAAATGATCCAAAAGGTGCGGATATGGGTATTTATCTATTTTGTCCAAATGCGAGATGAATCTGGTCTAGCTTGACGACTGTTTGCTCTTGAGTAGCCGAGTCACGCACAATTACATGTCGCTGACCCATCTCATTGCTTCCGACAATGAGTGCGTACGGCGGAGTGGGCGTCTTTGATAAGGCGCCGGCCAGTTGCTTACTGAGTGGTGGATGCAAGCCAGACCGATTCTCGCTACTATATGCCGGCGCGTGCACTACATAGACACTGCGTTGCCTGCGGACTGCCGAGGCCACAGACATAGCATATCTATAAAGACCATCGTCGACCACTCGCGATCCGGACCCAGGCTCTAACGAGCGATCTGGCACAATGAGAACCGGTATGGCAGGCTGTGGAGTTGGCGTGCGGTTATCAGGGAGTAGCAATGCAAGTCGCTCAATGCCAGCAGCCCAGCCAATGCCTGGCAATGACCGCGATCCACCCAGAGCCGTCGTCAGGCCATCGTAGCGCCCACCAGCAAGAACAGTGGCCTGCGAACGCCCCAGCAAATCTGAAGAGCATGAAACCTCCCAGACTGTATGCTGGTAGTAGTCGAGACCGCGAACCAGCCTGTGGTCTAGCGTATAAGGAATTTGCTGTTCTTCCAAACCATGCTTGATGAAATCAAATCGTTCATGCGACGAACTGCTCAAGTAGTCACTGTACACGGGCGCCTCCCTGGCGACCGCTATATCGGCTTCGTCCTTTGAATCCAATATACGCATGGGGTTGGTCGTCAGTCTACGAAGACTGTCCTCGGAAAGCCTATTTTTCGATTCAGTAATGTTGCAGAGCCGTTCTGTACTCGGAACGCGACTCCTTATCGCCCAAAGTGTTTAAACGTAGGGCCAAATCTCCATCGAGTCCCAAGCGATTAAGAAACTGCCACGCCATTCCAATACACTCGACATCGACCGCCGGATGACTGACTCCTAGAGCCTCCACTCCAAACTGCTCAAATTGTCGTAGTCGACCCTTCTGCGGCCGCTCATGACGAAACATTGGGCCCGAATAATAAAACTTTTGCGGCATCGATCCTTCTAACTTGTTTGTAATCAGTGCTCTCGCCACACCAGCCGTTCCTTCCGGTCGCATAGTCATCCACTGTTGGCTAGAGTCGAGGAACTTGTATAGTTCTTTGCCAACTACGTCAGAGTCGGCGCCTAGGGAGCGTTCGTATACTGAGGAGTACTCTAGGATTGGTGTGTGGATCGGCTCGAACCCGTAGGACTCGGCGGTGGCCTCTGCTTGCGATACTATGTACTTGTGTTTATACGCCGCTATACCTAGTCGATCGGCCATGCCACGGACAGAACGTGGCGGCTGAGTCGAGTAGCTTCGCCGTAAATTTCGAATGCATCGCAGGCGTGACATTTGTGCACAAATTAAGAGGGAAAAAAAAGTATATCTATTTGAGAAACTGAGAGACAAACTTGATTGAGTTGCCCTCCCCAAACTTTTTTCCAAAGACTATTTTTTTCCTATGAGCTGTTTACATTTATTAGGGTTTTCTGATCAAAGTCAAGAACAAATAGGGAACCTGGATTAGTGTTTTACGGGTTGTAACGGCTCGCCTCGCAAGCTATCGAGATCTAGTGCAGCGTCAACAGCCTCGTCAATGAGCCCGATTAGAGCAATGTTGTCGCCGCGGATCATGTATAGACCCAAGTCAACGACTTCTACTGCTTCGTCTTCTGAAAATATGCGTTCTTGGCAGCTCTGCATAATAATGTTTGTTGTCTGGTCCAATCCGCGCAGTATTCCTACTACCAGTCTGCCATCGTTCATCACTACCGATACCTTGCAATCGACGTATGGCTGAAGCTGCGACATTAGCAAAGATATGTGACGGGCAAGTAACGACACTGGATCACAGAGTATGCTAGCAGGCGGTAAAGATCTGACACATAGAAGGTGGGATTGAAGCAAGTGACGAAACGAGACGAGAAAAAAAAAATATACAGATTAAGTGGCGTAGGCAGGAGAATGTTTATAGTCGTGCACAATCGAGCGCCTCATAAATTATGGTGATTTAATTGATACACGGTTGTGCCTGAGACCAAAGAATTCAGAAGTTGTCATGGTCTTCCAGTCTTGATTTCCTCCTCTATTTCGTTATTGTTTTTTTTGCACTCTGTATTATTTTCTTGTATTATTTTTCTATATTTTCGATATGACTTCCCGGTCTCTCCTTCAAGTCCTGCCGATTGTGGTGGTGGAGATGGTTATCGAGTACCTGCTAGAGCGTCGTCGAAACACGTTTCACAAGGATATCGATAAACACAACGAACCAAAAAGGATTCTCTATCCTCTACTCTCAGCCGGAGATGTCTGGCGCGAAGCAGTGCTCGTATCTATTTGCGACAACTGTGAGATAGTTTTCGATAGTGCTCGTGGAGTTTTCCAAATATACTTTCCCGCGTGGCCTTCTTACTTTTCATACCCAGGGTTCTGCAACTACAAGCTGGTCAAACGAGTTATCGTGACAGCTCCTAGCTGGAAGAACCTGTGTGACAAAAACTCTAGAGAGACTATAGCTTGGTCGCGGTACAATGGTGCGATATTCCCGTTGGCAACTAATCTGGTGGTCGCGTTTAAAATACCCTATGACGACCCTTGCTCGTTATCAAATTTCACCCAGGATTCTACGCGGAGCATGATGGGTAAACACAAGGGGGCAGTTGATTTTGCACGCTCTCTGCTGCGGCTGACGCCTGCAGTAACCGGCGTATCTGTAGTTGCTATCTCATACGACGCAACATACAAACTCCTTAGTGGTCCGTGTCCAATCCTTGTATCGGAACTATTTCAAGAGAGTGTCACCCACCTGGATGTTAGCTGCAGAGCAGGCAACGCCATATTTTTGCTTAAACCAGATGGCATGTCCGGACTGACGAGCATTACACATGGACCTGGGATAGCTTGTCTTCCGATTGCCCGACTTACCTATCACAACGCGCGCACGCTGAGGGAGCTCCATATCACACCTGCAACGCAAGACGACTGGTCCTCTCTGATTACCTGTGGAAATCTGCCTCCTGCGTCATACACGAACTTGGTATCGCTATCCATGGACGTCACCAATACCTCCCCATGGGGTTGGACTACTGTCGAAGACGCGGCGCCATTTCCTACACTAGCTAAGCTGGAGATCAGTGGCGACTATCCGTTCGACGATGACTCGCTCTTTAGAGGCAACCGTGGGATGCTGCAGAAACTTTCCATTCCGTTTCATGCAATAGCCAAAAATGCGCTGGGTGGGTTAAACGCACTAAACCATCGTGGTGCTATGAGGATGAACCCCATCTATACGGTCCTGGCTAACCACGAGGGCCAAATCCCATCTACGGATTTGGTCCAAGAGCAATTGCACTGGGTGTTGGAGTCGTCAGCAGTGCTAAAGCTAAGTAGCGAGACGGCGTATAGGCAAGTGACCAGTGGACCAGTGTTCACTGCTCTTTGTACTGCGCCAAGCACAGCGATTGTGCAGCACTTGGTTTTGCTCCAGCAGATATGCACCCTGACTGACATCATCAGCATTGTCTCTAGGCTTCCAAGTCTAGTCAGCCTTACCTGCTTAATACATGGCCCGGCGACACAAGCTGAGTTAATTCCCGAGAGCGAACATCCGCGCATTCTTCGCGAACGGCATTATCCACTGAGCAGCAACTTTCGGGCGCTGTATGTGTATAGTGTGATAAACACAGAGGTCAGCAATGTGTCTATTATTGCTATGCAACTAGCTGTCATATGCCCATGCTTTGCATGTGTGGATCTTCCCTCCGGACTGCGTAAGGAGCTCAGGGACAACTTTATCTGGTCTTTGGAAAATGGTCCATTTAGTCCATATGGTGATGATCTCTGCCGCCTTATTTAAGTTAATTTGCATTGCATTTAATACACAATTTATAACATATAGCTTGTAAAGGTCGAACCAATAAGCATCTTAAGAGGTAATTTACAAGTCGCTGTCTTGTCAATGCTCTAATAAAAACACTGCTGTAGAGTTAGCAAAGATATCGAGATGATCTCAGAGTCAAAAAATGCGCAAGATATACCAGTGGCTCTGGCACAACAACTACCAGGCGACACATGGCAAGTTTGGACTCTAGCCTGCTTGGTGTCTCTGGCAGTATTTTCTTAGAGCTCTTTATACTGTAATGTTTCTTTTTAAAGGCCAAACCAAAGCGCACTTTTCCTACCGTTAACACTTTTTGAGCAAAGAAAGTAAACTTTGTTAATGTTAAATGCATGGTCAGAGAGGAGCACAGCAGTGGTGCAGGAATTGGCAAGCCATACCATTTTGGCTTTCAGAGACAGGCTAGTGTCTCCTTGCACAGCGTCAAAAATTCCGGGCCATCGCACTGCAAAAAGGTCAAGTCGACTGCACTGTCCAAACCTACACTCTTGGCTTGAACCGACAGGGATTTGAACCCATCCGCCCCAATGTCTCGTGTGGGGCGCGAAGATCGCTGAGGTCAGGAACAAGCGGGCAACGGAAAATTCGCTGGTGGAAAACACACACTCTTGACAACAGCGAAAGGGGGAATGTCCCGAAAACCTTGGACAAGTAGGCATATGTCACCAATTTGCCGTTGGCATCCTAGAAGCCAGGGGTCCGTTGGCGCTTAGCGGGCGGAGCCATATCTTCACTACTATCTTGTGCAGCAGCGGGAGGGGTATCGGTGGTGGCATCGGCGGCGCGCATAGCAGAGTTGGTCTTGGTGGCAGTGGTAGCGACAATGGGAAGAGGAGGGGACGGGGCGTCAAGTTTTTCCGTGGGCGAGTCGGCATCCATGGAAGTAGTGCAAGGGACAACTGTGGAGGCTGAAGAATCGGCAGTAAGTGTAGCATGCAAGGCCACAAGGGCGAGAAATGCCAACGTGGTCAGTGTGGCTGCGGGTGGGCTAGCAGCAACCGGGGCTGCAGGTGTAACAGAGGGGGCCGTGGGCAAACTGGCAGCGGCGGCGGCAAGGGTAAAAGAATCCGGGTCATCAAACGTGGCTGCTGGAGGATCGGCAGTAGCTGTGGCTGCGGTGGTGTCTGCGACATTAGCGACTGTGTCCAAAGTGCAACATTCATCAAAAAAGCTAATATCGCCAACATCGTCAAAATCGTTAAACGCGCCTAGGGCGTCTAAGGCGCCAACAGGAAAAGAGGTGGGCACAGTAGGGGAGGCGGGGTTATTGCTGACTGCAGGGAGAGCAATTAAAGCAGCTGCAGTAGCCTCCAGTAGCTCCAGGCGAACTCTCTCCTTGGTCAGCTCATTTAGCTCACGTAGTATCTCCTCGACTTTCTTCTTCACTCTCAGCTGTGCAAGTTTTATCTGCCAATGAGGCGCTCCGGGTCCTAGGTTATCCATTGGCAAATGAGAATACAAGAAGTGAAATAGGGAGAAGGCGTGGTGTGATAGGAGCAATAAATTGAGAAGAGTAAACAAAAAATGGAAGATTGTTTACTATAGCCCGTTATAAAGAGTTTGAATATAAAAATTTTTATAAGGAAAAATGGAGTTGGAGATGAGAGAAAGTCAGACTTGCCAAAAATGAGCCAAAGAAGGGCGGAAAAGTGGGCTCTACTTATACTGTCGCGAGTAATTTGGGAAGAAAAATTTGACCACGACCTCCCCACACTTTCGGGTCTGGAAACGCCACTGCAGATCCGCACACATTGTTCCATTCAGCCACCCTCAGCTTACCTATTCCTAAAGAAGATACAAATGACAAGAAATCAGGACACAAACAATTGGCAATACATGCAGCAACGGCCAAGTCAGCCCACTGGTGTAGTAAGGGTAGCAAGTGGTGAATGGAGCAAAGTAGTAGGTATATTTTTAATGTATAAAAAGTGAGAGCAAATATAACTATATCCAACCTATGGTAAGGTCCTATTTAACCTTTTTAACCGCTTCCTTCCAGAGCCGTGCATAGGAAGCACAAACTAGGCGCAGCATTGCTGTGTCGCGCGAGTGGATAAAGCAGCCAATGTCCAGGATCCCCTATCCCTTTTAGTGTAATCTATTATAACAATCCATGCAAGCGAGTGTGAACACAAAATGTACCTTTCTCCCTTTCCTGCTCTCATTTTCTTATTATTTTTTTTGCATTTTTGTTTATTTCTATATTTTCACCATGACTGGTCAGCCCCTGTTTCTTACCCTGCCTATGCTGGTGGTAGAGAAGATCATCAAGTACCTTGAAGGGCGTCCTCGAGGCTCATTTGACGAGGATATCGATTATCAAAACGAAATGAAAAAGGTCCTCTATCCGCTACTGTCAATCGGCGAGATCTGGTACGAGGCAGTGCTTGTATCTATTTGCGACAGCTGCAAGATCGTCTTCGACGACGCGCATGGTGTTTTCAAAATATACTTTCCCGCGTGGCCTGAAGGCTTTTCATATACAGGGTTCCATAACTACAATCTGGTCAAACGAGTTGTCATGGTGGCTCCTAGCTGGGAGGACGTGTGTGACAAGGACTCTAGCGAGACAATCGCGTGGTCACGGTACAATGGTGCGATATTCCCGTCGGCGACTACTTTGGTGGTAAGGCTGATCAAGTCCAGTAGCTTATCGCGTCACACTACTGCAAAGTTGGACCCGAAAGCCAACCACAACGAGATTGTCAGCCTAGCCCGCTCAATTCGACGACTAACTCCAGCTGTAACGAGATTATCTGTGGTTGCCATCTCAGCCGACACAAGAGGTAAACCCTGCAGAGCACTGTGTGTAATGCTTGTTTCGGCGCTATGTCGAGAGAGTGTTACCCGCCTGGATGTCAGTTGCCAAGTAGACAGCCCTATACTATCGCTTAGACTATATGACGTATCCAGACTGACGACTATTACACATGGAGCCCATATACCTTGCTCTCCGATTGCCCGGCTTGCCTATCTCAACGCGAGCACATTGAGGGAGCTCCATATTGTACCTACTGTGCGGGATGATTGGGACTCGTTGATTTGCTACGGCAATAAGACTCATGCGTCGTACACGAGCTTGGTATCACTATCCATGGATATCACGGAAACATTTAGCGCCCAGAGCTGGACTACCGTTGAAGGCTCGATACCATTTCCCTCTCTAGCCAAGCTTACCGTTTTTGGCGTATATCCGATCGATGACGACACGCTCTTTAGAGGCAACCATGGGACACTACGGAACTTGAGCCTCCCGGTTGATGCGATTGCCAAAAATGCATTGGGTGGATTCAACGTACTAAACTACAGCGCAACGCCGATGAACTCCATCCACATTACTCCAACAACTAGCGGACATAGGCCTATAACATCAGATAGTTTGGTGCAAGAGCAAGTGCATCGCATATTGAGATCATCGATGACACTACAGCTGTACTGCGGCATTCCTACGTGTGACGTGTTCAAAGCTCTATGTACCGCGCCGAGGACAGCAATTATTCAGCACTTGACCCTTTTTAACCAGAGCTGCGCTATAGACGACATAATTAGCATTGTATCTGCGCTCCCGAGTTTGGTTAGTCTTACTACCGAGATACATGGGTCAGCGACACGTATTGGATTGATTCCGGAGAACGAGCATCCAAGTGTGCTTCACGAAAAGTACTACCCTCTGAGCATCAAATTTCGGGTGTTGCGTATACTCGGGGCGGAATACACTAATATTGGCAAGGTATCAATCCTTGCTATGCAGGTAGCCGTCATATGCCCAACCTTTGCATATGTGGATATTCCCCCTGAGGAGCGAAGGGAGTTCAGAGGTAAGGTCGCCTGGTCGTCAAAGAATGGCCCGTTTAAGCCCTATGGTGCTGCTCTCCGTCGTCTTATTTAAATAAATTCAGATGAACATTCGATACATGCTTGAGAGTATAGCCTATACATGTGGATGAAGAGCAATGTCGGCAATGCAGTGTTTAGAATTGTTGAAAAGGTCGAATAAATAAGCATCTGATTACATCCTCAAGCAAGGCGCTATCTAGTTGATACTCCGGTGCAAACAGTATATTTTCTTTTGTTCCACAAACTCCAAAAGACTAATCCTCTAATGATAGACAACAGGAAACTGACATGACTTCATCCTTTGAACAAAATATAAAAAGAAAGGTGATGTAGTGCAAGACGATATCATGATGTATTCTTAGTGGTGCTTTGAGAATCACTTCTGAAAGCCTCACACAAAGAATAGCTGGAAAAAGAGAGAGGATCAGGGCATCCAGTCTCCACTCTCTTTTGGCGTCGCGCTGTCCTATTTAACGGCTGCACTCTGCTCGCCTGAAAAAGCTGCCCTCTCCCTCCCCCACTTTTCAACACTCCCTCCACTTTTTTTATTATATTTCTATTCTCACATAGTTGTCTTTATTCGCACTTAAGAGAAGCCATGAAATACCCAGCAACAGTTGAAATCTTAGTGTATACTTACAACTTTGAAGTAAAAAAGTTCGAGTATAAGAACATACGTTCTGTGAATGTTAGTGAAGCTACCAATAGCTACGAATATGCACTGAACGAGATTAGCGAGCCTCTGGGGTTAAATGGTAAATGCTTGCATGTGATTGCGCAAGGTAGTTATATAAATTGGATGGATGGTACTGAATTGGATAAACCCATTGAAGGAAATTTTGTCATGATTTATATGGAAACTCGCCAAATTAGACAAGTTTATAAGCATGCAGAGGAGGCGGGTGTTGAGGTAGGATCGGATCGGTACTGGTGTGCCAAATACATGCTACAGTCGACTGATAGTATCACTCCCACTGGCCGTCTACTATCAGAATTTATCAGCATGCCTTTAGGCTCCTAACCATAGACGTTTGGTAAGATCCAGCTTGGACTGGCTCTCACTCTATTACGCTTCAACGAGTAGTACTTATTAATACCCCCGATTTTCAGGGCGTAGTATTTATAGAGAGGAATAGCATACTCGTTCTAGCTTTCAGTCATTACTGTAGTTTGTTTTACTTTGTAACTTTGACTCAATATAGACATTATCATGACATTAACAAGAGTGCTTTAGAACTATATACTTCAAAAGCTGGTGGCAATCACAGCCACACAAATTGCCAGACTGGTGTGACTGATGACGACAGACGGACCGTGAGCCGCGAGCCGCATTAAACCAACATGTGCATGGATGGTTCGCTTTTTTTATCAACAAAAAACGGAACAACAAACCTTCTCACAGTAGCTATCAACAAACAAAAATAATGGATTTGCACTTTTCTTTCTTTTTTCTGTTATCACTTTTAACACTTTTCTATTCAAATTTACAATCTCGAACTAATCCTGGTCAATCTTTCACCATGTCTACCTCACGCCAAGAGTTTATTGACTTTTTCCCTCAACTAACAGATGTCATCTTATCCGAGCTACCTACTTTTGGTGCGACGCCCGAGATGACCTCACGTATCAAGGAGATGATCGAGTACAATGTGATGGGAGGCAAGATGAACCGAGGACTATCTGTTGTCGATACCGTGAAGATTATGCGTGGTGAGAGCACTCTTCCAGCAGACGTTAACGAGAAGGCCATGGTTTTAGGGTGGTCGGTAGAATGGCTTCAGGCGTTTTTCCTAGTAGCTGACGATATTATGGATGAGTCGCCTACTCGTCGTGGACAACCCGCTTGGTATCGTCGTAAGGATGTGGGAATTCTGGCTATCAACGATTCTTTTATCTTGGAGGCGTGTATTTTCCGTCTTTTGAAAAAGTACTTCCGTACTGAGCCCTACTACATTGATCTAGTTGAGCTACTGCACGAGACCTCGTATCAGACGGAGCTGGGTCAGATGGTTGATCTTCTGACGGCGCCCGAGAACGATATTAACCTGGACAGGTTTTCTATCCAGAAACACGGGTACATTGTCGAGTACAAGACCGCGTACTACTCTTTCTACTTGCCTGTGGCACTCGCCCTACTTATGACTGGTAAACCTGCTGAGGCTCCCGTGTTCCAGGTTGCCAAAGATATTCTCATTCCTCTCGGTGTCTATTTCCAGGTGCAGGACGATTACTTGGATTGCTATGGTAACCCGGAGTTTATTGGAAAGATCGGTACTGATATCGAGGATAACAAGTGCTCGTGGTTGGTCGTTCAGGCTCTGGATCGCGTTACGCCCGAGCAGCGCCAGATCCTAAACGATAACTATGGCCGCAAGTCGCCCGCCGTCCACGCTCAGCGCGTCAAGGACCTGTATGTCGAACTTGATATCGAGAACGTGTACAAGGCTTACGAGGATAAGGCTATTGCAGAGATCCAAGATAAGATTAGCAAGGTCGACGAGTCTGTCGTTCCCAGACAGGTGTTTACCGAGTTCCTTAACAAGGTCGCCAAGCGCACCAAGTAATGGACTTTATATTTGGATCAACTATTTTTTATAGTCTATTATTATTAATAAAAAAAAAGTGTTTTTTTTTCTTCTAGGCTAGATATACGGGTATTCCATAGACAACAGGTGCAGCGCCAGTCAAAAACGACATCCGACAGGCTTTACGCGCCTCACACACGGCCTCCGCCAATGATACAGGCCGACATAACGGCAAAACAACCTCAGACTTGACGGCTATCTCCGCCGCCGACACTCGGTCAAGGCCCCAAGCAGCAAGTAAGCGTGCGGCGAATCTATCAATATCCTTATCGCCGACATCCCACAGATTTCCCACTAGTGCCGGACAGCCAGCAATAAGGTAATCAACAGCAGTCCCCATGGCATCATACTCTCCCTGGTGTTTAAGCTGACCACTACTACAGCCAAATAACAAAGCTACGGCACATCGAGAAAGTCCTCGGATCTGCGTCCTTGATATATAGTTTTCAGCACCGCCATGCCCAAAATACATGAATATATCAGACGCCAGTCCCCGCTCACACTCGTGTGGCGTGGGTCGCCGACCTATAACTCCGTGCCAGCCCTGTTGCCCAGAGTTTTTCAGATACTCTTCGAAATTCGCTTGCGTTCGGTGCAAATCACCCTCAGGATTGAGCACATAGAATACGCGGGTTCCGTCCGCCATAGCACCGCTCGGGAGCTCCACTGTCTTGCTAGCCGGGATATCGTCGAATAGTGGCTGAATAGTGGGCGCTAGCTTTCGCGTAGGTTGAGTACGCTTGCTAGTTCTCCCACCCGCAGCTCTAGGCAAGACAATGGGAGAGCCAGCGAGCATTGGCCCAGCGCTACCACCCAACAGGTCCATTAAGCCACCACGAGTCGGCAAGGGGCGTGCGAGATCCAAACGCTTTTTGGTACTTGCAGCGATGCTGTTCTGAAGAAAGGCCACCGATGGCACACGCGAAATAGGATAGTCGCGCAAACAAGGCAGGCACTCCCAAGGCACCTGCTGAGCATGTTTGTCCAAGATCAGAATAAGCTGCTTTCTACCCGCCTTCCCCCGACCAGACATGTATCCAGCAACACCCAGGCGCAGATTCTCCGCCATCCCGCTCAGCACATCCTCCTCGGGATTAGCTGGTGCCGCACCCTGGTAGCAGTAAACGTCCCAGATCATAGAACACACGTCGAGCCATTCGCCGTCATCCCCACTAGCCCTCGTAGCGGCACTCAACACGAGCAAGCACAGCTGGTCCGACAGTTCCATAGACTTGGCCTTGGCCGCAAAAGATTTAGACAAACAACCCACGACACACGTCTGTATATCCCTGCGCAGCGACTCCATATCAACCAGACCCTCGCCCGCAGCCAGCAGCGGTACATCTGGGCGCAGTACGTCCTTGAATCCGCCGAGCCACTCAGTCTCCACGCACGCCAGCAACTTGCCAAGCCGACGGTCAAGCTCAGAGCGGATCTCCCACCACCCGCGTTTCTCATCCTCCGTAGTACACAAGCCACCCGTCTTCATAGACTGATCAGATTCAACAATGATAGCAGCCAATTTACTCTGCAAGTCCCCAAACACATTCGCACCGGCACTGCTATCAGAGTCCAATTCGATCTCGCGCATCGGCAGACAAATAACAAGCGGCTCGCAGTTTTGCTCATACCTAGTCACAAACATAATGTTGCGCAAGGCGTCGATCGAGATATTACAGGCAACCCACGAGGCCGGTAGACAGTCGCGAAGCAACGGGCGAGCATCAGCGGCAACCGATGTCCATCCAGCAACGACTTTGGTGCCATCCGCAGCATGTCCAAAAAAGTCAACAGACGGCGTAGTAGCTTCCTCGTCCGAGTCACCGATATCCAAAGAACCAAACAACAAAGGTTTCTGCCGCCGCATACTAGGCGAAGATAGCAAATCGTTAGACTGACGCAAGCCTCGACGAGGTCCCAGCGACGGCGACGAAGACGGAGAATATCCATCACGCCTTTCGCCACTAGACTCTAGGGCGTCAGCCGGCCACTGTGTCAGAGAAGCAGGAAGCGAGTGCTTTTTACGTCTGATAGCGTCCACAGCCTCGCGCACAGCCGTGATATTCCTAGCATCATCGACGATCCTAGCCAACACGCCGTGCTCATCGACAGACAGACCAAACACCGAGGACATCGCCCGTGTGAGCGCAAGCAAATGACACGACTCGTGGACACAATGCGCGGAACCAACAGTGATAGCCGACTCTGCCGCAGCCACCAGCAAGGCATCCAGCTCAGCAAGACAGTCTCTGACCAATGCCTTGGTCGAGCCCTTTCGCGGCTGCTGCTGCTTTTGTGAATGACGCAGGGCAGGGAACACTAGGGCAGATTGCAGCACAGACGTCCAAGCAGGCTCCGCAGCCAATAAACGCTGCAATTCGGCGAATGCGACATTGGCTCTCATCAATAGATGCTCAGGCCGTTGGTCGATACAACGGCGAACCACTCCCTCAATCGGTTCGTCACCAGTGCTTGCATCCAGCAAGCGTCTACGGACCGCCAGATCCTCTGACAAAACCAGGGGCACGCCATCCACAACAATACGATTCAGCAACTCCTGAGCCCTCTTATAGGCATCATCAGCCTCCACATACTTATTACTGCGTCGCCAGGCGTCACCCTCGATAACCAAGGCATGGACATCCTCCAGCTCACCGCGATCCACCGGGCCTCGGGCTTTGGCCAAGGATAGAGAGCACTCATCCCACATATTCCTGCGCGACAGAATATCAGCCTCCCTTAGTCTCAGAAACCCCTCCTGCCGCGGCGCACAAAGCTGAGCCGAAATAGCCAATGCCTTTTGCAAAAAGTACTCGGCCTCCTTGACGCTTCCACGAAGCGAGTATATCTCAGACAAGTGCGCCAAGTTGTCGATCAGCAAGCGCTGCAGCTCCCAGTTCCCACTGAACGCGATATACTGCCAGTACTCATCATCGTCATCGGCAACGTCGGGCTTGGTCTCTTCCTTGGCAAACGGATCGTCGATTTCCTCAGCCATCAGCCTATTCGCCTCTTCCTGCTTGGCTCGCGCATGGGCAGCACCAAGCGATCTAAGCAGCGAGTGCAAAATCCGGTATGAATGCAAGCCAAAGTCAACGGCATTAGCAAGCAACCCTTGCTTCAACGATAGCACCGAGTAGGCCTGCGAGGCCTTCGAGAACAACATCATAGTCTCCGGGCTAACCACAGGACGCTTCGACCTAGCAGACCGCGGAACCGAGCCAAGCACATTGCGAGCAAGAATGGCCGCCGCACACATAGCCCGTGCGCCTTCCTCTTCGTCGGCACAAACGAGGCGGAACTCAGCATAGGCAATTCTAGAGGCAATCTCCACATGCACCGGCAAGACGCCATCCTCGTAGCGCTCGGAGCACTGGCGGAAATTCTCGGCAGCAGCAGCAGTCCGGCCCAAAAGCAGGCAGGCAGTGCCCAGATCCACAAGCGTCTGCATGACAAGCGGAGCAGACGATCGGTCGTGGGGCTCACACAGGCTGACAAGGTCCAGTCGGGGCTGCAAGACGTCCAAGGCGGCAGAGTACATGCGGCGAGACATCAGCAAGTCGGCGACATGGCCCATGGTGCCCACCACCACGCCCAGCAGGTGGCCAGTATCAAGCGGACTACTGGCCTCAGCCACTTGGCAGACGCGCGTCCACAGGCGCGAGCACTGCGAGAGATGCTCAGCGTACTCGGCGCAGCTATCGCGCTCAACAGCCACAACAGCGAGCCAGGCGTGGCGCTCAGCCGCAACACTAAGGCCATAGACGCAGTCCAGATGATCAGGCACGGCTCCTTGCAAGCGGCCCACACACTGGTCGACATTGCCTCGGTCACGGTCGATCTTGGCCAGCTCCACCAGGCATCGCACATGCCCCAAAGAACACTGCTCCCGAGAATACATATCAACAGCACTCTGCAAGCGAGCAGCACGCACATCCAGCGCATAGGCGGCGGATGGGGCGACGAACGGGCGCCAGAAAAAGGCCTCTGCCTCACACACCCAGGCACGCAGCGTATTAGTCATCGCCGGCTCATCGGCAAAGTCCAGCAGCGACTTGCGAGCCTGTGGTTCGCTTGAGTCGCGGGCCAAGCGAGCGGCACACATGCGCACATACCGGTCAACAAACATCAGCAGCCGCTCAACCTCTCCCGCTGCCAGCGAGCTGCCCACAGGCAACACAGCCGCACCGCTCTTAATAACGTCCAGTACAGCGGTATGACCAGAAATCCACGCGACAGCTCGGCCAAAGACTTGCGACGCACGGAGAAATGCGCCGTCGGCCTGGAATGCCAGGGCAGAAATCTCGTAGCGCTTACATAGCTGCGCAACAACATCACCGCCAAAAGTCTTTGTCAGCGCCATCCACAATGCCAGGCTATCGATAGCGCGCTCCATAGCCAGCGCGGCCGGGCCGTAGCTCTTGAGCTGATACAGGCTCGCGCCGCGATTAAAGAACACCGTCGAGTGGCTGCGCAGAAAGTCCGGGCTACATCCAGGCTCTCCACATAGCTGCAGCAGCCTGTCGCTATGCCTCGCCGCTGCCGCAGAGTCGTGCTCCCGGTACTGCACTATCAACTGCACTGCCAACAAACACACCTCAGCGCTGCAGCTACGCAGGGCCTCGACGCTGCTGCCGCCAGCCTCCTGAGCCTTCAAAGCAGCTCCGCGCAAAACATAGGCCTCGTAGATGCGGTCCGATGCATCCAACATTTGCACCACCGCGCCACTCACGCAGTCCTGCACAGCTCCACGGTCCCGGATCTCGGCTACAGCGCGCTTGGCGGTCTTGCGCGAGATGTCGGCGCACATTGCCAGAGCGTTCCAGCCAGACAGCGTGTGGCGCGCACTGCGCCCAAGCGCTTGCTCGGCCAGCTCAGCCATGCGCTCAGCAGCGGGCAATGCATCGCTTTCGACCTGGCCACAGGCCAACATATGCTGCACAAGACAATTGCAAGCCAGCGCACACGCCACAAGCTCCGCATGAGTGTCGCCGCTTCGCAGTGCCACTTGGCTGCACACCGACAAGGCGCCAGGCAGATCGTCTGCACTCCGGCAGGCCAACGCCCAGCGATAGTAGAAGTCGACCATTTCCGGCGACACACCACCACTGCTCAGCAAAGGCCGGGCCTGCTCAGCCACAGCAGAATAGTAAGCGCCAATTGCCGTATGAGACGCAGCGTCCTTGGTCAGGGACTCGGCGCGAGCACTGGCCCTCACCGCGTATTTCAGCAGCTCGCGCACGTCACAGGCCTTTGTGCTCGCGTACGCCGCCAGCCCCAGTGCCCGGATATCCAGCGACTGCCGCCCGCCATTGGCGCCAAGCGCGTAGTATGCGCGAAAACACACCCCCAGGAACGGCTCAGCCGCCGCGCTGTCGACATCGCGCAGGCGCAAGCACCACTCCAGCGCGCTGTGTGCACGCACGCTCAGCCGCGGCATAAGCTCCAGGGTCTGCGGGGCAGTGGGCGCCTGCGACAAAACGCGCAGCACGTTGCAGAGCAGCGTCACCACGAGAATGTTGAACGACGCGTCGCCCCTGTTGTACGATATTGAGAAGTGCGCCATGGAGATATCGTCCAGCCCCGCTGAATCGCGAGCTAGACTCAGTCGCCGCATCCCAGTCGATAGCCGCTCAGTATCTGCCGCCTGCTTCTTAGTGTTCTTCACCAGTTTTGCTGCAGGATTGCGAACCACTCGCCCTCCCGTCGGCACTGCTGCCGTGGTCTTTGTGCTGCTACCTACCACTGAATGAGTCTCTGCGTGCTCCAACAAACACCGTCGTAGGAACCCCAAGCAGTCCCATGCTCGCAGGCCCAGATGGGCATTGGCGCACGCTGTGTTAAAGTTCGACATGGTTTTCTCTAGCGCCAGCACAGAGAACCCGGCTGCGCTTCGGTTGCTGTGGAGGAACTTGAATGCGGATGCTACAACACGTAGCATTCGCTCAACGCCCTCCAGTATCGACGAATTCTCTACCGCCTTTCTGATCTCACTGACTCGTCTGGAAAACAGTTGGTTGCATTGGTTCACTATAGCCAGTGCGAATTCAACGTCACACCGGACGGTCTTTGTCGATGCAGAAACTGTCAGTCGCTTTACGGCGCTTTGTTCGACGGCTTCTGTGCAGTTGTCAAAACTTTGGAACCCCTCTAGTGTAGTGTCCGACATAATAAATTAAAGAAAAAAGTATATTAACAGTGCGCGAAAAAATGGGAAATAAAATAGTAAGAGAAAAGAGAAGTGTTTCTATTTTTGTTTTCGATAATTCTCGATCCATTTCCTGATCCGCAGCTCTAAATCTCACGCCCATTAATCAACGCCTTGAGCGTTCGCGTACTGGTGACGTTGATCTCTCCCTGCTACGATGCCGGTCTCTGCTGTGACGCCGCTCTCTGCTGTGGCCTCTGTCTCTATCTCTGCGCTCTCTGCTGTGCCGACGCTCCCTACTGTGCCGACGGTCTCTGTCTCTGCGGTCTCTATCACCAAAGTCTCTCCTTTCAATAGTCGGCTCAGTAACAGCGGCAGCAGGAGCAGGCGTATCCCATCGACTCTTCTTTCCGCTCCTCGTCCTTCTATCTCTAGGCTCCTCGCGTACTCGTTCATCAGCAGTCCTAATCCTATCCCTTATCCTCCCTTGTTCCACCCGTTGCTTCTCAATCTCCTCTACTTTCCCGCGAATAAGCGACTCTGGCACACCACCAAGTCCCTTTTGCGCCTCCAGCAATAATGCCCAAAGACTCTGCATAAACTCAACAGTCTTGGCTTCCAAGAACCCAGTCAAATTCACTTGCATTGCCTTGCCATCAGGCGTATTAGACTCTTGGAGCATGTTGACAACGTATTCAAACAACACCTCGTCTTCGATACCAAGTAGTTCGTTGATTTTACGAGATATCCATGGCTTGATAACTTCCATATTGACTTTGGACATATCCACGCGCTTTTTGAGTACACTGCTGAACGATGTTTGTGATATGAGTTTTTGTGTCGCATCGCCGAACCGCTGGTCCTGGGCGAGGTTCGTTCCTCTGAAGAATGCTCCAGACATATTGTGTATAAAATAAATAAATAAGAAAGAGTTGTTTGATAAAAATATTATTTATTTATTTTTCTTAAAAATATTATTGATTTACAATTAATATTCCCCATCACAGACACCAATTATTGGATCAATGTGTCAATAGATTTCCGCAGCTATCGCTTCTCACCCAGCAAGCTTTATTGGCTGAAAGCTTATTAAATCTTGCATCTACTTATTGTACTGTAGCAGTTGTATTTAACTTTGTTACCATTTTTCTCTCTTGAATTTGAATTACCATTCATCACCAAACCATACCTAGTCGGTACGACATTGAAATGAGCTCATGATGCCATGCACAAGTTGATGGCCAAACGTGTAGTCGAAGAGCGACTCATAGTCGAGGACAAAGTACGTTACATGGCGTACTCTCTAGACGTGCGGGCAAAGAAAGTTAACTGCTTTGCTGCATACAACGTGGCCGAAATCTTGGAAGGCCAGCTGTCAGCCCCCGAGCCGGACACGAGCGTATCTTCCCTTGCCTATCTCCTGGGACAGGTCAGTATCGATGACGACTTTTACGGCCTAGTGATGCGCTTCAAAGAGTGGGTTACTAAACCCAGTGCGCCATTGTCTGAGGACCAGATCTGCTCCCGGTTTCGCGACTTTTTATTGTATGTAATGTCAATTTTAAAGGAGCTGCCATCGGAATGGTTCGACAATTCCCAGTGCCGGCTGCTGCTGCCATATAGCGGGTCTGGCGGATTTTGGCCCAAGGACTCAGCCGCCAGGTATGAGCTGAATCAAGCGCTTGTGTTGCGACCATGGGGCATCGAAATAGGCAATGGCGTTGACGACCCCCTCTACACCGATATGCTCGCAATAGTCCAGATAATGTCTGCTGATACCCAGAGCTCCAGTGATTTGGATGGTAGCGATGAGGAATCCTATAGCCCTCTCAAAACGGCGCAGATGAGGTTGGTTCAGAGCAACCCTTGTCTCTACGAGAATCAACATAACCGCATGGTTACCTGGGGGCTAACTGTATGCGAGTCTTTGGTGCGGATCTACCACTTTGGACCAGACTGTATTCTATCATCGGAGGACATGGATATGACGACAGCGGTGGGCCGTTACAGATTCATTGACTGGCTGGCTGCGCTGAGCTTGGGTGACGAAGATAGGCGTGGGTTTATGCCGTCTTTGACGTTTGTTGGCGAGCCAAGTCCCGGCTATTGGGTTCTGCGCACTCCGAAACTCGACGACAATGGCAATGAAACTGGCGAGGATGCGGTATTTTACTCGCGTCAGCCAAGCGTGAGGGCGTTTGGGAACTTTGGCTGTCATACGCGTGGCTTTCATGTATCGGCCAGTCTGGAGACTGTTGACACGCCTGATTTGTTTGTCAAGGTTGGCTGGTCGAAGCCCATCGAGAGAGTGGCTGGGAGCACTGACACGCCACAAAATCCTGAATTGGAGTATTTGAAGCGTATCAAGGAGGAGTATGAAAAGTCAGGTGATGCAAGCATTCATGTTCCTTTGCTGGTGGCTGGCGGAGTTATGACTACCAGGGCTAATGGAGCGCCGGTTCAAATGACCACGGACCCTATCTACGGAACAAAGATAATAGAGCGGCTTGCGGTTATCGATGATGAAGCACAGGCAGCCGCTGGCGGAAGCAAGCCGCCTCAATAAGTGGCCAAGTTACCTAAGGGCAGAGTCTTCTAGCACAACTTTGTTGTCCTTGTTAAGTTTATTCAAATGTTTCTATATATGGATAACATTTTCTGGTAAATAGCTCAAAAGGTAGTCATTAGCCACAAGACGATAGATGTATACAATCCGTCCAGTTCTCATGTCGCCAAGTTGGGAGATAAAGCGGCGTATAGCACTACACCGCTATTTTCAAAATGAGGCGGAGTTGTTTACAGATGTTTAGGACAAAATGCCTCAGACCACGCAGACAATCAGGTGAATATTAGTTACTATTTGCTAGACGGTACTATTCAAAGCGTTTTGTTCTCCGTGGAATATGCACTCATCTACTGGCGCGGCGGTAAAATGGTTGCCTCAGGTCTTCTTCACTCAAGCAACCAAACCGGATTTTTTTGCCTCGCTACTCTTTATCCTCTAATAGCCAGCGTCGCCTTAGTTTCCTGGCGATGTGGATATCGGTTCCTGTGCTTTTGACACTTCTCCAAGCACTAGCCGTGCTGGGTAGGCGAGTAGTAGTCAATTGGGATGTCGGGTACGTAGACATTGACCGCGATGGATACGGTTCACGGCGTGCGATTGGCGTTAATGGTGTGCTGCCGATTCCACCAGTCAGGGTGACAGTCGGCGACACTCTGGCACTAACAGTGCACAATTCGCTCAACTTGACTACGTCGATTCATGCGCACGGTCTCTTCCAGAAGGGCACTAACTATATGGATGGAGCTGCCTCGACCACGCAATGTGGCATTCCGCCTGGCTCACAGTTTACTTACGAGTACGTAGTTCAGCAAGCAGGTACCTTTTGGCTCCACGCCCACGACCACCACCAGAATGTGGACGGTCTGCGCACACCGCTTGTGGTTTACGATCGAGGCTCACCGCCAGTCAAATACGATGAGGATATTCTGCTCTCGTTTGAAGACTGGTACACGGAGACGTTTACGGAGCGTCTAAGGGTCACTCTAGATCCCAGCCTGCCCTTTCCGCCTCCGCATAGGACTGGATTCGGACTTATCAACGGTATCAATGGGAATCTCACCAAGCCGATTCATTTTCAGTCTGGTCGTACGTATCGCTTGCGTTTGATCAATATGTCGTCAACGAGGTGGTTCCAATTTAGCCTCCCGGGACACGCCATGCGCGTGGTCGAGATTGACGGCATGTACACGGAGCCACTGGACGTGGATGGCGTGGATATTGCACCTGCACAGCGCTACTCGGTATTGGTCACGGCGCACTCGACCAGCTCTTTTAATTATCACTTCAACACCACGATGTACGCCACCTTTATTCCCGTGGAGCCCGGCCTATCTCCGCGCATATTCATTGGCGATATTATCTACCAGCAAGGCGCACCGTTTGTCCAACCTAGTTCTTACGACGACTCGTTCAGATGGGCTAAGGACATTGATCTTCACGCGCTGGACCAAGAGCCTGCATTGCCGGTCGACCGATCGTTGGAGCTAGTTATTGGCAGGAGTTTATACTCGACTGGCCAGAATCTCGACCACTTCAACAACATTACATACGCGCCGCCTATTACTCCAGCGCTGTACACCGCTTTGGGCATGGGAAATATGGCTACGGACGAGCAAGTGTATGGCCCGCAAGCGCATGCGATTGTGCTCAAGCACAACGAGGTCATTGAACTGGTTATTCATAATTCAGAAGACGTACCACATCCATTACACTTGCACGGGCACGCGTTCCAGATTACCGAGTACGGACCTACTAAACAATTTCTTCCCAGCAACGCAACCGCATTCCCCGTAGTCAAGAACAGTGGTGTACCGGCTAAGCGAGACACTGTTCTTATTGTGCCCGCTCAGTATGTTAAATTGAGGTTCAGGGCCAATAATCCAGGTGTGTGGATGTTCCACTGCCATATGGACATACACTTTGCTATGGGCCTGGCTCTGACGTTTATTGAGGCGCCTGAGGTACTACAGAAGACTCAGAAGGTCCCGCCGGATATGCTCGAGCTGTGCGCCAAGCAAGGGGTCAAAACTACGGGCAACGCTGCGGGAAACCAAGGCTTGGACTTTACTGGACTATCTCCTGTGCCGACTATCGTCTTACGTGAAGCCTAGTTTACTAATTATTCTTGCAACAAGTGGCGTTAGTCAAATGACCAACAAACATGGACATTAGCTGAAAACTGGTGTGAACCCTTTTCTCCTCGATGAAGTTTTGGTGGTTGGAATGTTTTCGGAAGACATATGCGCTTCCTAGGCAGCGGCAGGAGTCATCTGGCACTTCCACGTGGAAATATCCACAGCAATGCCCAAGACT
>JANBQS010000037.1:0-49146 GCA_027577415.1 Coemansia sp. RSA 922 | reverse complement strand
TCGTCTATTTATTATCTCGAAGACGGTTCCGTTCAGCCGTATACCGGATACGCGTTTGCTCAGCAAGAACACCCACACCAGCCATCAACGAGACCAAAGGAACGGGGTCGTCACTTACATAAGCGCCCGCGATAAGTGATTATTTGCTTTTATTGTTATTTATTTTTTATATGCGTCAACAGTTCAATGATATCAAAGCCAAGCTACCAGGCTAAAAAATTTTCAAAGGTCTAAAAATGGAAGGCGTTAATACAATCGCACAAGTGTCTTGGGCTGACATCTGGCGGATTTGACTCTCGCAGTGCTATCTCTTCTCTGAGAATCTATCAGCCATCCATCTATATATTTTTAAATCCAAACTGGCTATCAGTCTTGCAGGACGGAGAAGAACTATTAGCGGTCCACATGCAATCCAGATGTTATTCTTCTGTAAATCCTGAAATTGGGGAAAAGCACATGGTTCCCATTGGCTGGCTTCTACTGGAAAAAATCAAAGCAAGCAGGTCCTCTGTGTTTGCAGATCGACATTCCCCCCAATGCATTTGTAAGTGTAGGCTAAATTGACGACGATCGCTCGTGAGGTTGTCAGCAATTGGAGATTGACACCCTCTTGCTTTCAGGACAGCTGGTGCTTTGCTGCGCTGTTTTCCGTTGCGTCAGCGAGGACATAAAAATAACCTTGCATTGGGACGGACCCTCTCAGTTCTCAAAATACCTTCCGTTCGTTCTTTCTTTTTTTAATCGCATACCTATTCCCCATCTCCCTTTTTTTTTATTTGGTGTGGTCCAACTCTAATATCTAATGTACTCGCTTACTGTTTCTAGCTGCGTGGCTGCGATTCTGGCTGCCTCGGCCCTTGTTTCTTCTACTGTTATCCCTGAGGGCAAGTTCCCCAAGCGTGAGCTGACTGATGCGGCGCCCCGCATTATCGGTGGCCAACCCGCACCAAGCACTGCTTTCCAGTACATTTCATACATCGAGGGTAGCCATCCCGTCCTCGGCGGCTCGGCCTGCACTGGCTCTCTCATCGCGCCCAACGTCGTGCTGACTGCAGCTCACTGTGTGTATGCCAGCGACACCGTCAAGTACACTGCGGCCCAGCTCCAAGTTGGATTCACCCACACCACGCCCGACCCCACTGTTCTGTTCAAGGGCTACTCCGTGTCTCGCATTATTACTCACCCGTCGTTCAACATGCGTACTCTGCGTAGCGACATTGCCCTGCTTATCCTGTCGAGCAACGTCCCCGATACCACAGCCACAAAGGCCAAGATTCTCTCTGGGTCGTACGACGCTGCGGCTACCGTCACAGCTGCTGGCTTTGGTCTCATCGACCCTTACAGCAAGACTGCTATCGCCGATGTGCTGATGCAGGTTGATCTGAACCTCGGTACTACTTCGTTCTGCAGGTCTAACTCTCCTGGATTTGATCCCAACTACGTTCTGTGCACGGACGGAAAGGTCGGAAAGGACACTTGCAACGGAGACAGCGGTGGACCTCTGGCTATCCCCGCTAAGGGCAGCGCTGATGGTACCGCTCTGCTGGGTCTTACTAGCTTTGGCCCCATCAACTCAAAGAACCCCGAGGGTCTGTGCGCCCAGGCTGGTATCCCAGGATACTACACTCGTATCTCGCCCTATATCCCCTGGATCGCGCAGTCCGCCAACCTCGATGCTGACAGCATCACCATTGCTGGATCCGGCTCGGGTCCCAGCCCTGACACTCCGTCGTCGTCGTCCAAGCCACCGGCAACTAAGCCGTCGTCGACCAAGTCCTCCAAGACTTCTACTCGCACTACTCCTACTGAAGATGACAAGAATGACGAGACCCCGACTGACGATAGCAACGACGATGGTGTCATTTCTATTTCCAGGCCTTCTATCCCCCCGCTCTTCCCACCTGGCAACGGCAGCCCTGCCTCCTCGGGCAGCTCTAGCCTCGCTCTGGCCGTTGCTGTCCTTGGATCCGTCGCCGCCTTTGTTGCCGCATAAGTACGTACGTTGATTTTTTTTGCACATTCCCTATTTTTATACTTGTGTGCAATATAAAGTTTGATGTTGTGTCACCACCAAATACCCCCCTTTTCCTCCAAAAAGCGGACTATGCTTTTGTCAACAAACACCACGCGATATGTTTGTATGCGGATAACCGAGTAGCGCCAAGAATTTCGCTACATACGATTATCATATTCACACGAGGACAATACTATAAATGCTTTTTAGCGTAACGTTTGACAATATCTTACGTTTAGTATAAAAAAGCAACCGCTTCGCCGCCATCCCAAAAAAAAAAACATTTACATTTATCCTTTTCAGTTTGCAACTTTTTAACCTACCTAGTCAAGATGCGCCTCAGCCTTTCCCTTACTGCTACCGCCTGCCTGCTGGCCATCTCTAGCGCCACTACCATCAACATTAGTGGCAACACGCAAGAGCAATATAAATCGTATGACTCTAGCTGCCACAACGTCGGAACGTGGGATAGCTCGCGCCTTCAGGTTATGATTATCGGAACCCCTGTAAACTTTTACCACGGATCCAACTGCAACAATGGCTTCAAAACCGTCTATGACCGAGGTGGCCAATGGCAATTTATCGAGAGTCCAATTAGGTCGTACCGTGTGACAAGCAAATCGTACCCGCCCATGAACACTGGGTTTAAGAGAGGTCATTGAGATATTAGTGGCAGTTTAATAAACTCAAATGTCTCTTGGCGCGGCATACTCTACATTGGCCACTGGTTATTGTTGTCAAACTCATTAGAGTTAGTTTATTGTTTGACCAAAGGTCGCAAAGGGCACAAAGGCCACCAAGGGCGCTAAGGGCATTACAGGGCGTTCGACGATGAGGGAGATTTGGAGCCATGTGTGTAGTCACAAGTCGAAGCCCTTTCACCCACGCCACGACCTTCAGTTCAGCGGTTCAGCCGATATGGATGGCGTCTCCATTTCGCTGAAGTTCAGCACTACCGCAGTCAAGGAGAAGAGGCTCAAGTCGGCTGCCAAGAGTGGCGCAACTAGGAAAGCAGCTAACGTGGTGGGTAAAGTGGCAGCTGGAGCACCTGGTAGTGTTGTGGCTACTGGTCGTGGATCTACTCGCGCAGCAGTGGTGGCTGTAGACGTTGACGGCTCTGACAGTGATAAGGATGGTGGACATGTTGATGGTGTTGCTGCTGCCAATGACGGTGCAGTGGGCAACTTTGTGGCTTGCAATGGTTCAGTCCCTACCGACATTGAGACTGAATTTACAGCTATTGCAGCTGACGTTGTGGCTGACATTGGTACTGGTGGTGCAGCGGCTACTCGTGTGATCCGTGCGGCTCGTGGTGCTAAAAAGAAGCAGCCAAAGAAAGAATCAAATGCCGACTGCCTGTACGTTCATCAGCTTCCACGCAAGTACTTGGCAGAAAATAGGAGCCGAATGGTATACGATGACATGGGTCGTGGCGACATACACAGTTTTATGCATCATCTCAGCACTCGTAGGCGTCGTAGGGTCATGCGCTATTCGCGTAAGCAGCGGGGAAAGGAGACGCGCATGTGGCGTTTTCGCAAGATCCACGAGAAGGTCAAAAAGTCATTCCCGATTGATGCCATCAGTAAGGCCGAGTCTTGGCTTGCCAAGTTTGACCACGCGTCTTTGGATTCTGCCAAGTACAAGGCGTACGTTGAGGCGCGTGCGGTTGTGTGGCCTTTGTTGAGCGGGTTTTATAGCAAGACGCTGACGAAGCATCCGGAGTCCAAGCACAAGATCCACAAAGACAAGAGGCATGTGGTGTGTAGCTATCCGCTCCATCATAAGCTGTGGCTGTCAGCGTATATCAACCAGCAGCAAGCCGACTATCGCCTGGTGCGCAATATGAGGGCTGCATTTGGCAAGGATGCGATTATCGTGGTGGGCAATTGGTCGGCGTCCATGACCAAATACCACGAGCCTATACGAGGGAAGAGCTGGCGAGATCGATTCAAACGATTCGGGTTTTTGGTCTACTTGATTAACGAGTTTTGGATGTCATGTGTCTGCCCTGAGTGCGATAAATCTCTGGAGACTTTCAAGACCGTCAGGAACCCGCGTCCCTTTCAGCGTAATAATCATCCACCTGTAACTTGCAACGGACTACTAAGGTGCACAAACCAAGAATGTCTGTGGACTGTTGACAAGTACAAAGGATCATCTGAGTGGCGGTTGTTCAATCGGAATGAGGCAGCTGTTATGAACTTCTGGCGGATCATCGATAGTCTTTGTGAGACTGGCGATATTCCCCAGGCGTTGAAGCGTTCTACTCCCAGACTTACGTGTACAGCGGCTGGCAAGAGAGCAGTGACTACTGGTAGGAAGACACTGTCTAAACGTTCGCGTAATGGCACCTCCTAGACTGACAACCACCCCCTCAACTATAATATTTCCGGCACGTTATCGCAGAGCTTGAAATAGCTCGTGTGCTTCAATAGGTTTAACAAGATGAGTGTGTTGGAACGCCAACACTGGGTTCGGCGAGGTATGCCATCATGATATATGTCGTCGGCCCATGGGCAAGGCAATTCTCTGGGTTTCTTTGCTTAACTCGTTTAATTCGAAACAATGCGTTGTATGAGTACGCTCCAATTTCCTAATATAGTATGATTTCACCTGTTTCTCCGTACCACTATAGCCGTACTCCGTACGGGATTATCGATCGTGCTTTGTAAAACCCAAAGACTCACAAAGGCCGAGTGTGAGATTCACAGCTTTGTGAAACTCTAACCATCCCCAGTTTTCCCCTTCAGTCTAGTCGACTGCGTTATAGATTTTGCTATAAATTCGTCATCCAGCTGCTGCTGTCTCTAACCCCAATTTATCCGGTATACATCACTTCATCCCCTTTCGCTCCGAACCTTGCGCTCGACTTCACACGCTGCTATCAATTCGACAACACAATCATGCGCTTCTTCGTTCTCCTCGCCGTTCTCAGCTGTCTTTTGGCGCTTTGCCATGCGGCCCGTACGGTTACTTTTGAAAATGCATTGAAACAAAGGGAGACTTATCACTCGGACGACTACCACTGCCATCGCGTTGGCCGCAAGTTCCACAACCCTTTTAACAAGGCATCCGCAATCGGCGGCGCGACCACCTACTTTAGTGATTCGGAGTGCAAGGTCGGGGTCCTAATTGACCCAGTTGGTAAGGGCGAATTCCTTGATATTCCAAGCCGCGTCAAGTCTTACCGCGCATTCAAGTGGGGCAACTAGTTGAAATTAATATATACTAAATATACTTCTTTGCAGCTTCTGAAGATGTGTCAACCGGTCATACATCTATCGATGTGCTTCCCACTGGTTTTGATTCCATTACGTCTGAATGGTAATTTTAATGACACGAGGGTATTTCATCTACTGGGGTTTGATTTAATCGAGCAGAGTGAGGTTGGCTTTAGCAGAGCCTCTTCACCTCTAATGCCAGACGCCAAAGCACTTTGCAGAGTTTTGTCAGCTGAAATAACGGCGTGCTCGTAAGGCGAACTATAAAAACAGGCAAAAGAGGCTTTTGCTCTCTTTACATGGCATTGTGGTCCTTTCTGGTAGAGAAATCGGTGCGCCTTACAAATGCATTATAAATCCAAACACAGGATGCTTTACTTTCCTTATACGTCTTTAAAGGCTTTGGGGTAAAAAAACTACCAATTGTAGCTTTTTGCCTGCAAAGGTTCGCAAAAGACGCCATGTGCGATGATAGCACAAAGCAAACATTTTTTCTCTCAATCCTGAATGACTGAAAGTCGCCAAGGATACTTGGTATAAATGGTTGCCCAGCCGCTGCTGTCTCAGTCTACAAAATTATTCAGTACTTTCGCAGACCACCATATCATCACTTTACCTCCACGCTTTGCACTCATCTTCACTGTTCTCTATTCAACAATATCGCCATGCGCTTCTTCGTTATTCTCGCTATTCTCGGTTGTCTGTTGGCAATTTGCCATGCCAAACGCAAGATTGAGATTAAAAACGAGAAGCTGGTAAAAGAGACTTACTATTCGGACGACGAGTACTGCCATCGTGTTAGCAGCAAGTTCAATGGGACTAGTAATATGGTAGCCTCCACTGGTGGCCCAACCATGTTCTATAAGGACAAAAAGTGCAAGAAGCCAGCTTTCCTTTATAAGCGAAAGGACAAGGAATACGAGGATGTTCCATACCCTGTCAAGGCATATCGCGCTTATAGCGAGTCTGAGCCGAGCTTATAGAAAGGCAAGTATTTAAAATTGGTCTGTATCTAATATAGTTTTCGCAAACGGCTTTGATACATGGTACAAGGGTTATCGCCCAGCAATTTGCCTGTTTATAGATGCCTCTGACATTCATGTTTATTTCACATCTACTGTTTTTAAGATTCTTGTGCTGAATAGGTGGTGGTTGTGGTTGATTGTGAGGAAGTATGCTACAGATATTTCCACCTATTGGGCTTTAATCCAATTAAGAGCAAAGTGGGGTTGGCTTTTGGCAGAGCTCCTTTGCCTCCAATGCCAAACTTCAAAGCACGTTGCAGAGTTTTGTCAGCTGAGAAAATGGGGTGGTCGAAAAGCACATTATAAATATAGGCAAAAGAAAAAGTATTTTTGCTTTCTTTAAAGAGCACTGGTTTCTTTTCTGGTAAAGAAAACGGCATGTCCTACGAGTGCGCTTTGAATGCCAAACACTGAAAGCTTTTTTACTTCTTTTCTACGAGATTGTCAGCTTTAAGGGTAAAGGGCCAGCAATTGTGCTTTTCCTCTCAAATATTTGCAAAAGACGTCATGTGCGATGATAGTACAAAGCAAACATGTTACATTGTACTTTTGTTTTGTATGCATAGTAGAATTCCTCGAAGAAACTGACATTATTTTCTTTAGACTGAATGACAAGTTGTTTGGGGAGTGCTTTCGGTATAAGTAGCCGCCCAGCTGCTGCTGTTTCTGTTCGCATTTTATCATATAACCACTTGTACTCCACGCTTTGCACTCATATTCACTGTTCTCTATTCAACAATATCGCCATGCGCTTCTTCGTTATTCTCGCTATTCTTAGTTGTATATTGGCACTTTGCCACGCCAAACGCAAGATTGAAATTAAAAACGAGAAGCTGGTAAAAGAGACTTACTATTCGGACGACGAGTACTGCCATCGTGTTAGCAGCAAGTTCAATGGCACTAGTAATATGGTAGCCTCCACTGGTGGCCCAACCATGTTCTATAAGGACAAAAAGTGCAAGGAGCCAGCCTTCCTTTATAAGCGAAAGGACAAACAATATCAGGATATTCCATACCCTGTCAAGGCATATCGTGCTTACAGCGAGCCCGAGCCAAGCACATAGATTAGCAAATATTTATAATAGATTTATGTAGACATGTTTTAACTGTTGACAACTTTGGAAGATACATAAGAAATCAAGGCGGGGGAGACCAGAAATAGAAAATGCGGGACCGCGGAGGATCGTCATTGAGCCGCACTGCTAGCACCCCGTTAGCAATTTTCTTCTTTCAAACTTCTGGTTATTTATTTTTCTTTATATTCTCATTCCGTTTCAATTTCAAATTTTACAGTTCGCACAATCCTGAATTTACCTGGTGCTATGCTCTTCGGTCCGCGCGAGGCCGAACTGCCCTCTCCAACAGACGACGACCAATACGATCGTGGTCAGGTGTCTATAGTAGCCACGCTTTGTGACCACACCACCTGCGCAACCACTACTCGTAGCCGATCAAAGTGGTCCAAAACTCGCACAACCGAGCACCCGACCACCAGCATTAGTTTGAGTAGCGGTCTGAGCATGCAGCCCGGCACCCCAACGCTTCATCTTCCCAGTCCTCCATATAACCCCACAGACCAACTAATGGGCCAGACACAAGCGAGCTCGTCCTCGTCCTCTGACACCAATGGTTACGACAGCATAGACGACAGCAGCAGTACGAAGCAGGCGATTCCTTCAGCTATCGCAGTCGTCGTGTTTCTCGTGATAGCAGCACTGGTGTATAGATGTGTCCGTAAGCGGCGGAAAAAGAAGCGCTTACAAGAGGGAGCCCTGCGCTTGAACAGCGAAGCTAATGGCGACAGCAGTTTGCCAGCGACACCGTCGTCGTTGTCTGGTGCTGGCGGCATTTACCTTGGCCAGAGCTACTCCAGTCAGTCGTCAGTGTCGTTAGCTCAGAGTCGATTGCAATCTCCTATGACGCCACATAGCCTGGTCAGCGGAGCACCGGTGGAGATGACACAGGTGCGCAGTACTCTGACCCAGCATTCGATGGCTAGCTCGGGTACTGAAGACAGTCAGCTCACAATGCCCATGGTTGCTGCTATGCCTCGCCACAGACCGCCGCCTCCGCTACCGCCTGCTCTGCCTCGAGTGCCACCGCCTCTGCCGCCTCGCATATTTCCGCGTGAGCGAGCAGACACGTTTAGCGATATCCCGCACGACGACCTGCCGCCATACGTCGACCCCATCGAGGAAGCCATGTCTGCCAACGCTGAGGCTGAAGCCAGTACAACCCCAGTACCTTCCCACCAACCCTGTCCGCCGCCATACCATATCGTCGAGATACCAGAGCCAGTCGGAACCAGGCGCTGAGAGCCTCTCGCTTTCGTACATTTAAAAAAAAAATTGTCAATATCTTTTTGCAAATACAAAACTCGGTTACATTCCTAGTCCCTCGATTGCTAGCGCTTGGACCAGAAGTGAGAGTGAGAGCTCCTTGACCACCGCTGCTCCTTCAGATATTCCTGCCAATGTGCCGCTGTTTCTGCTCGACACGCCCTTGACTTCGTCCGCGGCGCGATGCTTTTCCGAACCATCGTCCTCGCCACTTTTAGTACCAGGCGGGGGCTTGGTGTTGGAGCGAGTGCTGGCCTTGGTCGTTTTACCACTATCATGCGATGAATACGACTCTGCGGCTACCTTCATAGCCTCGCCAGCAAGTGCTGCCAACACCGGCTCTAGCATCTCGTGTGCGTCCGATATTGGCGTCCTCTGGTGGTGGTGGTGCTGAGTGCTCTGAGACATATCAGGCAGTGCTCCTGTGCTGAAAGACGTGTGTAGACTGAGCTGATCCGTTGCCTGACTTTGGTCGTCGCCATCGCCAGCCTCCATCTTCCCTTGAGCCTGCTTTTGGGAGCGACTGGAGTGTGTGGCTCTGACGTCAATCACGGCTAGCCTCGGTGTTGTCTCGTTCGTCTGCGTACTCTGGCCATCCGATGTCACTGAAGTGTGTATAGAGTGCTGTTGCAGTGCGAACTGGCCCTCGGGCGACAGTCTGTCGGCGGGTTCTGTCACATATATGGCTCCACTGCCTCTACCAAGCTCGCTACTTTCCCTGGATGCCAAGTCAGTGGCCGATCGACTTTGCACAGGCCGGGGATCCGCCTGGCAGATATCTGTCGACATGCGCTGCTTAAGCCTTGTATGAGGTACCACAGGGTGCACATTGTTTTTAAACGGCAGCGCATTAACATCATACTTGCCACCCAGGGCCGCCACCCGACCCGGCCACAGCCACTCGGCATACGGGTTGGGTAATACCAGGCCTCTGCCTGAATAGGTTTCCACAAACTCGCTCTCTTCAGGGATAATCTCGCCGTCCTGCTCAAACCTCAGGTATTCGCTCTGCATTGAGACGACTCGCCACAGCTGCAGCTTCCGCAAGCACATAATTACTACGCCAGTCACGTTGGAGCCGTCGAGACAGTGTAAATAGAGTGGCAGGGTATCGGGGTTTGTGACTAGCTCTAAGCACCGAGATACTATGGATTCGGTTACTGTGACGTTCTCGTTGGGTGAGTCCACTGCTATAACTATTCGTTTGATCCCTTCGTCGTGACAGAACTCTGCCAAGAGGTTGTCACGGTCGTCGGGGATAAGCGATACTATTGTCTTTAGTCGCTGTCGGCGTAGGAATCGAAAGTTTCGCGGCTTCGGGTATCCGCCTCGATATAACTGAGGCTGGACGCGCTCAAACCTGTACGGCGGCATTAAAGGATCTATGATATTGGACATATTGCGAGAGAGTGAGATATGAAATGAATATAGAGCGTACAGTTACAAAATAAATAATTTGATACTGATTTATCCTTGAGCGGGATAGCAAAAAGCGTATGGGCAGCTCTCACATTAGCTCCCAGCATAAACGTAGTGCTTTCGCTGGTTAGTATGGCTCCGTTTTCTGGGCGGGACAGCGATTTGGGCAATGACCGGCATTGGATAGAACCAAAAAGGGGTGGCAAGTCTCGCACACTGCTTCTCACTCGCATTGGCTTTGCAAAGGCGGTGTAAAGAAAATCAGAGGATAGAAAATTGCGGTCACAGCTCTGCTCTTTCCTTCCCCAAGCACAAAACAGGGGATGGCAGGTAGCTGCAGTTCTTGCTCTTCTCTTCTCTATTACACTTTAAAAATCACCTTTCTGCCTGTCTAATATATATTTTGCTGAAACTATGGCTGCTAGACAAACTGTTAAATATACTGGTTATTTTTGGGGTACTGAAACCTTCACGCATACGATGGAAGGCAAAGTGGATCACACCATCCCGCGTGTGCTTATAATTCAAATGTACCAAACTTGGGAGGACTATAAGGATTGTCAGTTGGAAGTGGAGTTTTTCACCAGAGATGCCAACTGGAATGAGACTCTGGTAAACAATGGAGACGACATTCCAGCTTCTAAGGAAATCATCTATCGAGTTAAAACTACTGTGCCCAGTACCGAGAGTAATCTTATCAAGGATATATTAAACATGGGGTAAAGACAGTTCACAACTATTAGTGTATACGCAATTGTCATTGATTTTATAATGACGTTTCCTTTTTGACCTGATTGATATCTAACAGTTAGTACAGGTCTGTTCTTGGGTATAGCATTTTGGTTTAGCTCATTCTTTACTAGGCTGTTTTTCATCATATTATCATAACAGGTACACCTCAGCAATGGATAATGGTCAGAGATCAATGATTCATTTGGCATTACAATCATAGCAGGGGTACAGCGTGTATGCTGCTGATCCATTCCTGCATACACGTGGAACGGAGGTGGTGTATGTACTGTTTGGCAACAGAAAAAAAGACCACCTGTCTGCTATAAAAAGGGAAGAGGGCGCCCACCCCTGCTCTGGCGAAAAACCACACCACTTATCACATCACACTTTTCATTTTACTTTACTTTATTATTATTATTATTAAATGGATAACTTGGGCAACGAGCACTCACCAGGCGACTTTTCCGGAAAAGGATCATTTTGTCCAAGATGCGGCAAAGAGTTTACCACGCCAAGGGAATTAACTAGGCATCTCGTCGATTGCAACACACTTGTAGGCGTGGGTGGAGAGCAGTGATGCTCTCATTAGAACAGTAGCAGTTCTGGCTTCCTCTTGATCAACAGACCTATAAATTCGGCTGAGGCTGCATGACAACCAAGTTTGCCTCTTTCTTCTGTAGTGATTTTCGATTTTTGCATTTTATTACCCCCAGAAATGAACTCGCCCTCACTTTCATTCTTCCAGTTGCTCCCCCTATCATGTCGCCGAATTAGTGGCGGGCTATGTTACCAGTAGCTCTGGACGATCGGCTAAGGAAAGCGAAAATGACAACATGCATCAGCTGCCATTGATACTGTTACTGTGGGTCAGCCGTAACTTTCATGAAACCGCGTACAGTCGATTCTGTTCGGTGTACGAGCCGAGCCTGAACCCGAGTCCAGTGAGTGCAGAGTGGAATTTGTGGCCCATGTGCATGCGAGGGCCAATGGTCAATGTTTTCTGGCGAGGTGTGGGAGCTGCTCTCTAACAACCAATATAGCAGGGGTTTGTTTCCAAAGGCTCGGTTACTAAAATTGGAGCTTGTATCCGACAGAACTCACACAGCCTCTAGACGGGATGATGTGGAGATCATTGCTAACGTCACCAGATTTGCTGGCACCTGTGGCAGATTCTCAACAGTGTCTTGTCGCACTGTTATAGCTTTGACAACAATAACTATCCATAAATTTTGCAGCTTGTGAGACAGAATGCATCGGCCCTTCGCTCTATATTTTTCAATGTAGGCAGTGTGAAAGGCGTGCCTAGTCTTGTTCTGGACACCAGCAGAACTACGCAGAATACTCGTGTCTCCATACGCATAAGCTCTGCGACCAGCATATTGAGGGCAATATCCCCAATACAAGTCAAAGCAGAATGATTCTGCCCCCTGCAAGTATAACGACACTGCCAGTCTTTCCAGACTTGACACATTTCCCCAGACTTGTGTGTCTACGCTTGTCGATTGCCTACCCGTTTGGCGATGACATGCTCTTCCAAGGGAATTCTGCCACGCTCAGATACTTGGATATGAAACTATACCCAGCAGCGGTCGATTTCTTCTGCAAGTACGCAATATTTATGTGTGTCAGCCACCCACCCACATCTGCAATTCGTATATATTGACCACATGTAAGACTTTCAAGTAGACAAGTTTGCCAACCCCAAAGAGAGCGTGCAGTTTATGCTCAACATTACACCGCATGCTCCTGTGCGCAAGATCTGCAGCATATACCCGAAGCTCGCATTTACAACTATTGTGCCAATTTTTGCTGAAAATACCAGAATTCAGACGTTTAGAAGTATATTTCGCCTATATGGGCACATGGAGCAATAGCAAAAAGACGTGGCTGGTGCACTTACTATACCTGAACAACCAACAAGTCAAATCTGACTATGACCAACTTTTACAGGAATAATGGCCTATTTTTGAGCCGCAAAGCTAATGAAGAGATGACTATGCTGGATTACAACCATCGCCTACTGATGGCATTCTTCACAGTACAAGCAGATATCAACATTAGAAGAAAAGTGATAAAAGTGACCCAATTGATAGATACCGTCAGTGTTTCTGAACAGCGCTATGAATTAATTGTATTTCCATACAATTCCTCCAACCCCTATTGATTACAGACACAGGGCTATTTTTTTGTTATGTAAAGCAATCTGGCCGCGCTCAGTTTTCAAACTTCCAGAATCACCTTTCACAACCTCATTGTCGATTTTTGGCCATGTTAAAGTTATTATTGCTTAACAAAAGAGCAAGTAGAGTCAAGGACAACACAAAGGAGCGCTGGATAATGTGTCCATATTGCGCCGACGAGTACCAAGGCGTTCGCCAGTTTAATTATCATGTACGACATTGCGACAATTAAGCTACAAGAACGATATTGCAAAGCAACTGCAGCATCTCACAACACAAGCAGTAAACCTAGCAGCACATACGGTCACTTTTTTATATTTGGATAAGAATAAAAGTTTGCAAGACTTCAAGTAAAAAATTACGACTAACTAATGTCTAGAACATCACTCCAGTTATATTTCTCTTGGGAAAATTTCTCCGAGCTTTCATTCATTGACGCAAAGGCAAAGTCAATCAATTTCGGCTGGAGCTCCACTACATCGCTGCTCTCATGGTCGCGCTGAAAGAGAATGTTTTCTGCACGCGGATCACCTTGCAAAACACCAGCCGCATGAACTCGACCCAGTGCTTCTAGGGCAGCGTACCTAGCTCCCAATGGGCATTGTTTCTCAATTGCATTCCGCCGATACTCGTTGTTGCCGACTTGAATACGATCCTCAATCAACTCGAGAACAAGAACCATTTGCAATTGACTATATATAGTCAAAAGTCCGTGGCAGAAAAGTCTAGGAATGTCGTGGCCCTGCAGATCGCTGAGAGTGTTATATATGGTCACCTCATTGTGGACCTCAGCGACAACCATTGCGGGGTTTGAAATGGGGCATAGCTTGAAGGCGACTGGAGCACCGTTGAATTTGCCTCGATACACGGCCCCGCTGCGTCCTGTACCTAGCAATACTTCTAACTCGATTTGGCCCTCGAGAGGGTGCCAGCTATTGAACCACTCCTCCCAGAACTGTGGATTCCAATGGTTGGCCGGGCAGCAACTGTGAGCGCTCTCGCTGCTAGCAGAGGAGCATGGTGTCCTGTCACTTGCACTTGTAAATAATGGCCCAAAGTACAAATTAGTCACAATATTGATAGATTCCGCGCACTGCTCCACCAGCTCAGACAGGACTCTGCGGCGTAGGTTGCTGCTCTCTTGTTTGCCTTTGTCGCCGCTGTCGCTAGCGCTACTAGTGTCTCTCTGTTGTCCACATCTGTTGCTGGCATCACTACCGCTGCTTTCAAAGTATGGTGCTGAGCGTAAGCCTAAAGATATACCATCAGAAGTCCTCTCTGGCGAGTATCCAGCTACTCCCCGAATGTCTGAAATAGCCGGATTGCATATATGCGCTAGAGCACGTGTATCGAAGGGACTGGTGTTGCCGTCCATGGCACGGTAACTAGCCGCTTGACTCGATATACTGCTAGCGGCCGGAAGCAATACTGCCAAACACTCTGCTTCCTCAACTCGATTGGTATCGAGTGGGTGTTGGAGTGGTCTCTCTAAAATACAACTAATAGTTGAGAGCAGCACGCCGTCTGAGTTTGTTGTTCTGGGCACCGTAGGTAGAGCCACGACGTTACCTTCTGTGGTATTATCCATGGATTGATGGGGCCCATGGCAGTCAAGTTCGCTAGTAGGCCTTTCCGTAGTGAGTAAGGGGTTTGGCGCAGAAACAGCTGCAGCATTTTTGCGGCGTAGACGGGGAGGCAGGCGTGAAGAGCTGCTGCCTTCTTCGGATCGTGGACGTTTCAAGTTGCGGACAGTATAGTTCATGGTGAAAGTAATGCTTCAAGTAAACAATACAACATCCGATAAAAAAAGTAGTGCCAGAGCTTTTATAGAGTAAAGTAAATGCCTATTTTGTTTGTTTGTGATAAGAGGAGGGTACTGAAATGATGCGCAGTGCCTTGAAAATCACCACTCCTTCATGCGGGTTGAGTTTAATACATAATCACGGTTAGCAATCTTCTGTTCTCGCAGTGGGTTTTACCCATTTCAGGCCAGAAAATCCATTTAGTTTAATAAGGAATTTTAAATATAAAAAACAAGGCGCTGCCCCTCTTTACTTACCCTTGGCTAAACCCAACCATAGCTCTGGCCGTTTTCAGGGTCGGTGGGCGGGCACACTCTGTTCGTTAGTGGCTAGCTAACCTACCGACCTTTACAGCGACCCCTGTAGAAAGTAGGCATCTCAGCTCAGCCGACTTCTACGAGTCCTTTAATAACTAAGCAGCGCTAGCTAAAGTGGATAATTCTAAAATATATTTCTTTGGAGGTGGTAATCGAAATTTGCTAATCACCCACATGACATAACGTCATGCCGTTGGCAAGAAAGTCTTTATTTCTTTGTCGAGCTAAACATTTTCAATTGTGGAAAAGAACATGCAACGCCTTTGCCTGAAAATGCTTTGAATTTATCTCCGAAAAGGAAGGTTTCAATTGGCGAGAAAGAGTGCCAAAATAATGTCTCCAACTGCATGGGTGGCCTTGAAAAACCATGTCCAAACTCCCTTACTGTTTTCTTCCTCTAATTTTTACATTCCATTCATTTTTTAACTAACTCAACTTTTAGTACTTTTTAGTTTGCTCCCATGTCTACCAGTGTCTTGCCAGCTCAAGCACTTCACTCTGACATTCTGCGTCTAGTTTTACAGTATGTAGTACAAGACTCCAAGACAAGAGAATTGGGGTCGATAGGCAACATTTACTATTTGAGACATGCATTATATGTCTGCTCTGCCTGGCGTCAAGAGGTGCGTGAGTATCTGTGGAAAAAACTTTACCTTACCATTGATGACAAGGACGACGAAGCTTACATAGATCAGCCAGGGTTGCGCCCAAGCTCTAAGCCGTCACTTATTGCCACCAACTTGGTAAGGGAGCTCAGAGTAAAAGTTGCAGGGGCTAGTATAGCAAGTGGTGCCGCTCACAAACTATTGACTGAGCTCATGGGAGACACTGCAAGTATGATTCGAGCCCGTAAACTATGTGTTACAATTACCGATGGATTTGTAGCTCCTGAAGAGCCAATGAATAGCTCTATTGATAATGTTCTTAAATTTACTCGTTTGCTCAAGTCAATGACACATAATATCTTGGTAGAAGCACAGTTGCATTACCATGGCAATCATCGCGGGACTCGGAATTGTGATGAAGAATCATTTTCTAGTCTACTTGGCATGTTGTTCCGCAATAGCAAGAACCAAAGGCTCAAATTGGGAGATCTGTCATTTAAACAGCAGTTGACTATAGACTGCATTCCTCCACTTTCTTCACTTTATCTGAACTGTTATATTTTGCCAACACTGAATCATAATCTAGTTCACAAGTGCGCCAGTGTTCTTCGATATCTTGTAATTTATGGTTGCAATGCTAAATCATTGATTTATGATAAGGATGGCAAAGCTGTTATATACCCGAAATTGCAGTATTTGGACCTAACTTTAAATTATTCTAATTCAAGTAAGCGAATGCTGGCTCCCAATATTGTGCCATTCCCTGTATTGAAGTGCTTGAAAATAAACTCAAATTGTCAACTTGGCGATGATGTGATGTTCCGAGGAAATAGTGCCACCCTAGAGAATCTAGAGTTATGCTTAGACCCCGAGGATGTTGCCGTTCTAAGTACTAGTCCGGTGTTTAACAACGAGTTTAAGAATTTGCGGACAGTGTCAATTGCTGGTAGTAAAGCAAGAAATAACCTCACACAAGTGCCCACGCCCACTATGCACAAGTTTATATGCAATTTAGCCGCTAATGCTCGCAAACTGGCATTGACGAACAATATTTCAGTCAGTGGATTGATTTATTTGGCAATTTCCGGTTGCCGGTTTGAAAACATAAAAGAATTGGCAATAAGGGGCACTAAGCCATCACTATGTGATATTTTGCGCTTGTTGAAAGCACTTCCTGTTCTTGCTAAGCTTGAATGTAATATTGACGATTGGGATTCAGGTCTTGATCAATTTGCTGATGACGAATTGCCTGACTACGTGGCCTCCAACTTTGGCAATACTGGCAAGTACTTGCACACTTGGGTTTTGCCACATACCAGGAATGAGCGCAGTATAAACATTATCGAATATGTCATGCTTTTGGCCATTGCGTGCCCAAGACTTGAGTCAGTGGAAACACTGTGTATTGATAGTTGCAGTTACCACACCAGAGTCACCGAAGCTAGTCGCAGTGGCCCATTTAGCAAGTATGCTTCACGCCTTAATCGACTCCTTGATGGGATTATCATTGTAGAAGATGTAGAAGAGAGTTGATAGGTTAGCTGGATGCTAATGAGCAGTGTATTATTTTCCTTTCAGGCCTGAAATACATTTAGGTTTTTAATAAATATTCCTTTTGAATCTCGGTACCATTGTCCTATTCCTTGATTCGACTCAGTCCAGTTCTTACAGTTCACTGGTTTGTTTGGCACTTTGGATAGAGTGCGTGTTAGACCGGGTGACTTCTTTTCTTTTTTCTTTAAACTTTTCAATATATTATTCATTAACACTTGAGGCTTTTGAATAGCTGCGCTAGTCTACTCTGCCTCTCTTGAAAAGGCACAGTTTTTAAGAATTTTAAATATAAAAAACAAGGCGCCGCCCCTCTTCTCTTACCCCTGGATAAACTTGACCATAGTTCTGGCCGCTTGCGAGGTTGGTGGGCGGGCACCCACTGCTCATTAGCGTTTAGCTAACTTATCAATTAAAATAAGCGGAGAAAAGGAGAAAAGAAGAGAGCTACGCTTTTGTGAGCGAATTATCAACGGCCCAATCGGGCCATAAAGCTGGTGTGAAAGCAAACATAGGTGGCGTCTATTACTTTTTTCTGTTGTGACTCGACTACGGGCACTCTGTGGGGCTTGGCGACCCAATCTATGACGTCTTTTTGGACCTACTTTGAGGCTGTTCAAGCCTCCGCTGCTTAGGTAGTTTGGAGAAGATTGTCTCTTAATTGGGGAATAACTTTGCTGTGGCTCATTTTTTGCCTCCTCTCGGCTGGTATATAAAGCCCACTTGGCGACAGCCCTTTTCCATCGCTTGACACAAAACACCATTCAGATTTCTCTATACCTTCATCGCCTTTCTCTCACTACAAGTGTATTACCGCAATGAAACTCGTGAAGCAGAACGACCATAACGACCCCAGCAAGATTATTGTTTGTTATGATGAAATGGATGACTCTAGGAAAACCGCCTTTTCATTTAATTGTGGCATGATTACTAACCCGACCGAGTTGCTCGAAGAAGAGAGTCGTATTGACATTCTCAAAGAAGTTAATATGATTGAGGGTCTTATTCGCACGCAGCATGATAGGAACTATATGTACTTGGGGAAACTTGATAATAATAATCCAGACATCATCAACGGCTGCAAATATATTCTTGTTAGGAGAATCAATATCGTGGATACTTGGTTTATGTGATGGGTGGCATGATACTCGAATACTTTTCAGACAACAATTCCTCATGATTAACAAATAAATCCAGTACTTTGAGTGTGTCACCTACATCAACTTTCAATAGATAGAGTCTGTTTTACTGGATTACACTAGCAAAAGTAAGGTCTGTGTAGTTGCTACGTTCGCTAGGCAAGCATCACGTTGCCCGTACAATCACAGAATATATAAGATAAATATTTGGAGTATTATAGAAATGACATGTCCACGTAACTAAAGATAGGACATACCACTGCCTAATCCCGTGCGCATTTCGCAGATGTACTTATAGTGTAAACCAAAGTGTTTGGGCTAGCAAATCATAGGGACAATATCTTTGAGTCAGCCAGCAAATATGCTGATGTTGGTCTCAACTGCCGACAAGCCGAGTATTAAGCACTATTGGACGCCACTGGGGACATAATACAGACAGACTTTGCAACCCTGCAAAAGGAAACACCCGCTATTGGGCTTTCTATAGTCACCCAAGTACCCTAACTGGTGAATACAGGACGATGTGGCGCTTGATTGTACCAGAGTAGCCCATATAGTTCTGTAGCTATACATGGGGATAAAATAGTATTTTCTTATTCTCAGCTGCCTTTCACTTTCTGATTATCTCTTTTGTTTTTATATATTGTCACTTTTGCTTAAACGACTACAAATGTCTTCTTTATCTCCACTTCAAACCCTGCTCATCCATTCTGTCGAGATGATAGTTGATCACCTCGCTGACAATATTCGCCTAACGTGTAGGAATACCATGTACTACAGTTTCCTGGAAAAGTGGCAGAATATGCAGATGTCATTGCTTTGGGTGTGTCATAGCTTCCGCCCTGTCACTATCTTGTGCCTTTTCAAGAGTTACAATCGGCCATCCTTTATTTTAGATCGATCCAAAATAAGCGATCAAAACCCAAATTATGCTCTTTTTAATTTATGCAAAATAAGAATCCTTGGGGCGTGCGTTGAGCCATAAGCAAAGCTAGCTGCAACGATCACTGAGTTGGCCAGTAAATATGGCCCGCTCCTCCGTAAGATAGGAGTCGAGGTTCCTTAGTTTGCTATTAGTCCCATCCGCTTATTTATTATACCTTTTATTTGCTTACTTTTTTTATTATATATTTGCTCTTATTCTAATCGCAAATACACACACAGATCGGAGATCAAAGTTGGATTATTAGATTGCGAATACACATGACTTGTCGATTACTGTTAGCTTTTGTGTACTTTCTCATACCCTGTACAGTTTAGGTAGTGTTTTACTTTTGGCACATCGGTAATACCAGTGTGGGCGAGAGTACCCGTGGTAACACAACCTGTGGCAATCGGGCTAATACTCTACTACATGCTTTTTGCCTGTCTATTTTGTTTTCCCAGGCTTTTCAAAAAAAAAAATGGATGACACTGTCTTGTGTCATACAACTGCTCTGCTGTTCTGTGTTAAATAGAATGTAGATATCAGACAATTCAGCACGAAAGGCACACATCAAAGAAAGCAAGCTTTAAAAATCAATAAATATTATTATTCATAATGACAAAACAAGAAAGTTGAGTAAAAAAATATGAATAAAGATATTCCCCAATCCTAATATAATGAATAGGTCTAAGATGAACCAAGCCCCGTTTAGTGCTTGGTTGCTATAAACTATTCAACTAGCCAGAGTTGAAAACTAGCTGTTCTAAATGTTCACCCAAGGCTTTTCTTCAGCAACTAGCATATTCAACAGCTATTTAAAACCATGATAGAATATAGTAGATCTTAGGGCACGCATTGGAACAGTCAAAGCGGGCTGTGGAAATTACTGAGTGGGCCAGTATACATGTCCCGCTTCTCCATCAGAACGAGAAGGAAATTGTTAAGTCTTCTCTATTAACCTCATTCGTTTATTTCATAATCTCCCAAGCTCCGCTTGTATCTATTCGTCAAATATTAATATGCAATCTGTTTATTGCGCTTTAGTGGGAGCATACTCGGTTATTAGCCTCTTAATATCAAGAATTATATCCACTGTTTCATAGGTCACATTCATAGCATGTTTTAGCTCCTCCTTATTTCCAAAGAATATATACACATGACACTCGTTATTCTTTTCAGTTTTTTCATAACCAAGTATACCTACTGTATAGCCATTACCCAAAATTATTGGGCATGATGGGTAAATTTCTTTCTTGGTTTGTGCAGCTAGAGATTCTGTCGCATCGTCAATGGTTTTCCCCTTTCTTGCAACATGCCCTCCAATCTTTAGTTTACCCTCCGAATCGCAGGTAACAGCATAGTAATAATAAGTCATAGTTGGAACAGCTATAGCAAGCAAGAATGTGTGTGTTGGATTGATAAGAATGTGGTGTTTGGTAGCTATCTTGAAAAAGGCCAAGAGTTGGTCGCAGCCAGCTTTTTATAGCAGAGAAAAAGAGAAAATCGCCCCTGTTGGCTGTAGAAAAATACCCAGAGTAGGTAGGCTGTGCAGTACAACATCTTTCAGTGAATGAGAAATAGCCAAAAAAAAAAAATTGGGAAAGGCCAATTGTTTCTTTACATCAAAGGACATACGTCATAGCCAGACATCGAATTGTTGGACTTTAAAAGTGCTGTTTCTTTTTACAACATCTAGATATGCAATTGTTGCTTCCCTTTATCGTCATCAGCAGCGATGGAGCTAGAGAATGACGTCATTAACATACTTTGCCTCAAAGGACATGTCCCAGATTGTAGGCTGCAAAATAGTATGTGAATCGTCATTTTTCCGATTCAACTGTTCTATGTACACTTTCCTTTTTCTTTGCCGAATGCGAGTAAGCAGAAAAATGGGGAGGGCTATTATCTTTGTTTCAAAGAGCCCACGTCATAGGCAAGTTTTCCGAATTGGCATGTCCATTTTCTGCTTTCTGTGTGCATTCTGCCCTTCTTTCTTGTCACCAACTGAGAATGTGCCACCAAATGTCATCATTATTTCACTTTTTCTCTTCTTCAAAGAAACGTTTAACATGTAGTCGACTTGCACTTTGCCTCAGAGCTGACTGAGGTCCACACTCGACATTTGCTCCTGCTTCTAGGTGTAGGATCGACGGATCACATTGGCAAACATTCCCAAATATCGGTCACGTGACCGATTAATCGCCCAATTGAACGATTCTTAATGTTAGCAACTAGCGTTACTGTGCCACGACCATATTTACTAAAGGAACAGCACACGGCACACTGGTTTAGATTTCCATATCATCACTTTTTATAGCTTTTATTATATATTAATACGAGACATTAGAACGGTGACACTAGGCTCTAACAGCCAAATTATCTATATACTTCCTGTACTACAACCTTGATACCACCAGTATTGAGCATTAGCGCTGCTAATATGGTATCTTAGTCAGCACTCTCTATCTTGGCAAGGTAAGCGACTCGAAGCGCGTGATCCAGCTGTGTCATATTACCACTGATGTGCTCCTTCTTGCCAGAAATTTTGAGTAGCTCAAACAGCTTGGACTCGCGTTGCTCGGGAGTCATAGTAGTGGTAGAGGTAGACATCGTAAAAGAAGTTGATGATAGAGCTGACCAGTGGTTGTAAAACTTGTTGGTGTTTCTAAATTTGAGAAGCTGTGCCATATATTACTCTTTTATAGCATTATTGCAAGGAGCGGTGCTTTAGTGTAGGAATTAAAAAGGCCAGCAACGCCAAACCTAATCCGCTATTGTTATGTATGCATTTGATAGGTTGGCTGGACGCTAACCGAACAGTGGGTGCCCGCCCACCAACCTCGCAAGCGACCAGAGCTATAGTCATGTTTATCCGGGGGCAAGGAAAGAGAGGCGGTGCCTTGTTTTTTAAATTTAAAATTCTTAAAAACTAAATGTATTTTCAGGCTTTGAAAAGGACAGAACCCACTGCTCCTTAGCGTTTAGCTAACCTATCAAAAAAGGAAGAGAACTTGACTCGTTTGACAAGATGTCGCTAGAGCGAGATCAATTTCGTATGGTGGCTTATTACACCCAATTAAGAGTTGGATGAGGGGAAAGCAAAAAAAGATTTTCCTCCAGCGCCTACAATAAGCGCAATAAGAATGGCGGCTAAAGGAAATTGGAACAATGTTGTTGCAGAGAAGCAGCTGGATAAACCATTACACCACACATACTACTAGCATATTGCCAAACAAAGTCTGTAATGTAGTGCTCAATAAGAGCAATAGCCAGCCTTTCAGAGTAAGTTACTTGTTTAGACTTCGATACAGTCAACCAAGATCCTTTAGGTAAAAGCAAAAGACAATGACAAGACAAGAAGAAAGAAAATCAACGCCCTGAGCATGGCTGTACAATACTTTGCCACACATAATTACACTAATAAAACTGCGCTTGTAAGCATTTCTATGTCACGAATAACGAGTACCCCGATACGTCTCAATGTACATTTAGCACAATAGAAGACATCCCTGATTATTTCTTTGTCGGCTATTAGCCTCCATTGTTTTCTTTATTTTCAACGCTGATAAGAGAGGTAATTAATGGGTGGAGCATGAGAAAGCGGCTCCGGCCATTGCATTAATTACAAACTGTGTAAGAAGACATCGCCGCGGTAGTAGAATGGTTGATAGAAGCCGCTTACCATGCCCTACTTCTTTCCGCCACGCAAGAAGCGAATTTGCCCTGTAACAAAAAATCAAAGAGGTGAAACTTGAAGCTGCACTGCTATGTGCCCGTCATTGCTGCTGAGGAATAGGCTGCCTCAGGAACTATCAAAATCCTAGAATTGGTAAACCAAATACCACTCTTTGCCCCAACTTCTTTTTGTCGCATAGCCCAAAGAGGGGCATATTAAAAACGTCACAGTGCTTCCAAACAATGAGGAAACTGACGTGTGGCTCCACGTGTTGCTGATGATCTTCCATGCTTGTTGCGCCCAAAGTCATTGCGCCTCAAACTGCGATGGTTTTGCCATTTTTTTCAATGATTCCTTTGCGACAAATGCACTCTAGGGGTAAATGAGTTTGTCTGCCGCCCCAACTAATGGCGCGTGGTTCTGGATGATTGCCCCCAACTTTTTCTAAATAGCCCAAATTGGTTTAATTTGACAAGTGGGAAGAGAGGATCGGCACCTATATGCTGTGAGCTATTTTTAGCTATAGGTTCACCCCACTGAGTACAGTCTGCGATATTCAACGGCAGCTAAGGATACAAGAAATACATGCTTTGCGCAGATTGTGTGAGAAGTGGTTGCGCCACTTTTCAAACGAACCTCATAGACCACACCCCCTCCTCGCTTCATGTTCCATATGCTTCTTTTTGAAAAATAAAAACAGATTGGCAGGTATATAAACCTGGTCGCAAGGCCAGCTTGTTCCTATTGTTCCAAACTATAGTTTCCAACTTCACATCCTTCACACTTTAATTGTAGCAACACCAAAGTATTCCCTTTCTCCATTTTGATAATGGCCCTTTTCTTTGTTATTCTCCTTTTGATTCTTTGCAGCTGCTGGAACAGCTTGCACCTTCCAACTACCAACAAGCTGGTGCTGGGGGCTCTTTTGTGTTTGGCGGCTGCACTCATTGTCAGCTGTCTTATAGTTGCCCTTGCTTTTGTACTAATTGTCATTATTTTTACTATTGCTTTCATGTTGATAATTTCTAGTCTGGTAGACTCGCCCTCCTCACCAGCCGACACACGCCATCTGCCCTCATCGTCTTTGATTTCCCTGCCGCCCTTGTCCTCATCTCCAGCGCCGATGACGCCTAGCTGCGTAGCAATTCCCGAGACGAAAAAAATTTACAAGTTCCCCGAATTGGTTGCCACGCCTCTGCTGCCACCAGAGAATCGCCTTTGGCATGGCCACTCGGCACTTGGTCTGACTGGTATGTCAGATCCAAGCTGCAGGCGGATTGACAGGCGGCCAGTAATGCCCCTCTTCGACAATAGTGCACAGGATGGCGACATGGCGACTAGCGGGGCTCCACATGACCCACACGGTGTGGCTTCTCCGTGTGAACGAATGTTAAGCGATTGGGATGCAATACATCGCAGTATTACTCAGCGATCGCAGCGAATGCAGAAGATTATACAGACACATACCAACCAGCAAAATTATACCAATTCTTTTCATTGTTGACTTTCAATTTGAATATATCTCTTCATACCTTTCTTATCGCTCTGTGACTAATATTTTTAGATAGTCCAAGGTTTAGACTACAGCAAATAACCTCTATTTATTTCTTTTGTTACTGGCTATGCTGCAAACATGGAAGCATGTATCTCCATTTCAATTTAGCTTTCCCGCAAAGTGTATGCAAATCACTCCAGAGTCGCTTTCTCAGCAAGCTTTCCTTTGATATGCTGTTTTCCTGTAGTTTTATTTTTCTTGTCATTGTCGCTGAATAAAAGTATGCCCGTTGTCAGTATTCAAGCACCATCCAGAAAGAGACTAAAAAAGCACCATCCATTAAATTGTCAGGGCATATGACAATTACTCGGCCACCCTTGACATTAGAGCTAGCAAAGAAAATTTTCAACAGTAGGTGACAACCAATTATCGCGATAGACCTATTATAAACGCAAGCCATTCCATGGCCCCTTTTGTAATGTTAGATAACAGTACTTCCTCGTTGGATTGTATTTGGGAGATACGCCAGGGCTTTAAATCCAACCAATTCCCTCTATGACAATATCATAATAAAGGCTGCAGTGCAAGTGATATGTTGCGCTATTGAGAAATCCCGGATAGTGGATACTTCGGGAAAATAGCTCAGACTATAATTTGGCACAAAATATGAATTGCGATAAAAGCACAGTTGACAGTTTCAATTTATCGCCAACTGTACTTGCATCCCAAGATGAATGTGGTTGTCTATATCCACTCCAAATTGATTTTATAGGGCTAAAGTACTGTTATTTTAAAGCCCCTACACATCTGACACAGTTTTTATATGTTGTTATCATCGAAAGTTTTTTGCTTTGACTGAAGCGTTGGCACCAAAATTTCGAGCAGATTTCGATATGAAAGAGTAAGTTGTGGATGCTAGTGACAATGACACAACTCCGTGTTACCTTGGAAGAATGCATAGTGTCAGTCGCTCTTGTGTTAGATCATGTTCAAAAAGTTTAAAGGCTTAAGTGGAAGTGAACGAGCTATTGACGTTGTGCTGGTAATGTTCATGCTGAATTTATGACAGCTTCTAAATTTATTAATTATTATTCTACTGAATATATAGCTACGACAAATGCCTTTACTTTGTCAATAATCCGACAAGCATAAACCCTGTCAGCTTTGCGTGGTAGGGTCTCATTTCTTTGTCCCCCGGTGTTTGGACACAATCCCATGCTAGAGCTGGCAGTCCATCACTAGCGCCAAAGCATACTCGATGTGAAATGACACTTGTAATCTGGATAGTATAAAGTATCTATCAAGTTATCTAAACAATAAAGCAAATTCTAATTCAAACATAGTATAAATTCTACTGAGTCGAAGCACTAGCAGTGGTGATCTGGCTCTTGCGCTGAGCAGTAGCAACCAAATGCTCGTACTCGCCAGACTTTTCACACATACTTCTAAAGATGCCGCCTTCGCGCTGCAACAGGTTCCAAGGCGTATCAAACTCTGCCACCTTGCCCTTATCTAGCACTAACACGCGGTCATAGTCAATAATCGTGCGCAGGCGATGAGCAATGCAGAACAACGTCGAGTTGGCAAACTCAGCGCCGCGAATCGTGCGCTGGATACGGTCGTCAGTGTCAAAGTCAACTGAGGCAGTAGCCTCGTCCATGATGATAAGCCGTGAGCGACGCACCAGCGCCCGCGCCAAGGCTACGAGCTGTCTCTGACCCAACGACAAGTTCTGACCATTCTCCTTGATCTCGGCATCCAAACCAGTGAAAATACCGCTCATACGCTCCATACCAGCCTCATTAGCATTATCGCCACCGTCGTAGACACTTGTAGCCGTGCTAGTAGTCTGGCTGCCACGTTCGCGTACCAAATGGGCGCGCTTAAGAGCATCCCACACCAGCTCATCGGGGTACTCGCCAAACGGATCGAGGTTGAAGCGGATAGTTCCGTTGAACAACACGGGGTCCTGAGGGATAATAGTGACGTTGCGCCGCAGCTCCTCCAGACCAATCTTGGCAATATCCACATTGTCCAACAAGATCCGACCCTGAGCCGCCTCGATAAAGCGCAAGAAGGCCAAAGACATTGTGCTCTTGCCAGCGCCCGTACGACCAACCACGCCGATCTTCTCGCCGTGCTCGGCAGTAAGCGATATGCCGTGCAACACCGGTACACCGGGAACATACTCAACAACAAGGTCCTCGATCTGCACGCTGCCAGTCTTTGGCCAGTTGCTCGGAGGCTTATTCTCGGGCGTCGCGAGCAAGTCAGCCTCCTGCTCAATCTTGAGGTACTGGCTGATGCGCTCGATGGCGTTCATATTCAGCTCGTTAGTACTGTAGTTACGAATCACCCACAGCATGCGCTCCGAAAAGGTCAGTGCGTACGACAGAACAAATCCGGCAAGGCCAGCGTCAAGCCAGTCGAGGCTAGTCAGGATAAACAACGCGCAGGCAAACGATACAATGGCACCAGCAAAATCGATACGCATCGACAGCCATCTGTTAGTCGCCCACACCATGTAGAACGGCTGGTTGTGAGCATTGATCCGGTTGAGCGCCTCTTTGATATAGTAGTGCTTGGCGCCAAACGCTCTAATGGTCGATACGCCGAGGATGAGCTCTCCAAATAGCGACAAGAGTGGCGACATGCTAGTGGACTCTAGGCGCTTGAGCTCCCGCGAAGTGTTCAAATAGTAGTTCGCAATACCGACGTACAAAATCGAGACAACCGCAGCAACGACAATAAACATCGGAGTGACAGCCGTGATAATAACAAGCACGCTGAGCACTGCCAGAATGTCGCAGGACCACCACACAATAGTGTCCATCGTAGACTCATCAACCGTATACATGTCGCGAGAGAACCGGTTAATAATACGGCCCAGTGGAGTCGAGTCAAAGAACCGCGGAGTAGCGCGTACCACTCTACGCACTAGACGCGAGTGCAAGCTACGCGCAGCCCTAATGGCGCCCGAGTACACGAACCACATCTGGATCACACGCCACATCACACTAACCACGCCGATAACCACGTAGATGCTGATCCAGTATATCGCCGAGTGATGCTGCTGCTCGCGGCTAAGAGTAGCCGACAGCGTGCCAGGCAAACCCGAGTTCAGGTTGTAGATAGGCATCGAGGCACGTAGAGCAACCAATGGCGCCGACAGAGCAGACCACAATGAGCCCGGCACAACAGCAGAAGTCAAAGCGGCAGTAGACATGTTCTCGCCGACCAACGCGTCATCGTTGCTAGTAGAAGCGACCCAGATCCGGATCCAATAGTCCTGCATAACCAAAGAGAACTGGCAGACAGTAAGAAGCGTGAACGAGATAATCCAGAACCACTTGCTTCCGCTAGCGTTCAGATACGTCAGCCACACATCATACTTGACATATCCAGACTCGCGCTCCTCGTCCTCAACAAGCGTTCCTTGCAATGCTGACAGGTCGCCGTCAGGGTCAAGGCCACGCTGCTCGGCGATCTTCTTCAGGCGCCGCAAGTTGTACTCGTCTTCGGATGTCGAGTCGTTAACACACTTTGACGGGTCCTCCTCGTCAAGGACGTCGGCAGTGAGCTTGGCTTGCTCAGCGTCTTTGCCCTTGGCATCAACATCGTCCTCCTTGTCCTCGCTGCTTTCGAGCTCAGCCAAGACCTTGGTAAATACACCCTGGTCTTGCAGCTCCGCCGGGTTGCCCTTGAGCGACACCTGCCCCTCGCGCAGCATGACAATGTATTGAGCAAATGGCAGGCACATCGATACGTGGTGTGTCACCAGCACGCGCGTACGGCCCAGCATCAGCGGCGTCTTGCTCAGCAAGCACTCCATCAGAATGTGCTTTGCTGTGTGCGCGTCAACCGCCGACAAGCAGTCGTCAATAAGCAAAATGCGGCGGCTCGAATAGACAGCGCGGGCCAGAGCTACTCTCTGCTTCTGACCGCCAGACAAAGTCACGCCGCGCTCGCCAATCTCAGTCTGGTCGCCAGCACTCAAGATCCTAAAGTCAGGCTTCAACGCGCACACACGCAGCACTTCTTCGTAACGAGAGGCATCGTACTGCTCGCCAAACAGAATGTTTTCGCGGATAGTAGCATTCCGCAGCCACGCCTCCTGAGCGACATAGGCGATATCGCGAATAGCCAGGCCCTCGTCAGAGAGGTCGATAATGTCGCGGTACCTATAGTCGCCGTTGGCATCTAGTCTCGAGTCAACCGTAGGCAATAGAATGCGGCCACGCGTCAGTGTCATCTCGCCAATAAGCGCTGAGAGCAAAGATGATTTGCCCGAACCAGTCGGTCCAGCAACAATCGAAAGCACGCCATGCGGGAATCGCACGTCAATGTCCTTGAGTGCAAACCTCACCAAGTCATCATCGTCACTGCTGCTGTGACGCTTACTGCTGCCATCGTCGCGGTCGAGCGAGGCATACGACTCGTTGACAGGCGAAAGCGCAAGCTGCGAGTGCGGCGTAGCGGCGGCGGTAGAGTCGGCCAGCAATGGCGTGTTCTCGGTGACATCTGGAGTCTCAACACCAGTCAGATCTTTACCGTCAGACTTGGAATTGCTGCTGGGGCTGTCCCACTCCAGATCAGCACCCACAAAGCCCAGCTCATCGCTTCCAGAATCGGCATTAACAACGCGGTTCTCCAAATCCTGGACTTGCGGCTGGGCAAGGTACGAGTCAATACGACCGAGTGCGACGTAGCCGCCAATAACCCAGTTCAAGAACCCAGGCAAGTGCTCAAACACAATACGGATAAGCTGGAAGACCGAGATAGTAGTGAAGGCGATCTCTGCCGTAAGCCTGTTGCCGAACCCGATAATATAGACCACAAAGATAATGACAAGCACTAGCATCGGCGCCAACGACGAAGCAACGTTGACACGGACCCAGGCAAGCAGCAGCTTCCACATGTACTTTAGCTGACGCTCGCGTCTCTCATCGACCATCTCCAAGAACCGCGACTCCCAGCCAAACAGCTTAACAGCCTTAATGCCCTGTAGCAGCTCGGTAATTACCGTGACACGCTCATCGCTAAGCGAGGTCAGCTTCTCCTCAACTTTGGTCAGGTACTTGAACAGCATTTTGGACAGCGGTACGTAGAGTATCGACATTGAGAGACCGACCAGCGCAGAAACTCCCAGCAACAGGTACATGTACCAGATACCGATAAACAGTATAAGTGGCAGCGAATAGACGTTGTCCAGGTAGGCGGCAACCTCTGACACTTTTGAAAAATCAGCGGTCAGCAGGTTCATAATCTTACCATCAGCAGCAGCCTGCGCCGTAGGTGCAGCGTCGTCCTCGTCCTCATCCTTTTCTTTATCGTCCGCAGATTTGGCATCCTCCCAAGAGCCCTTTCCGCGACGACGGAGGGTCTTTGACGAGAGCTCTGCGACGAGAAGACCCTTTATGCGGAATCCAATGTGACGACCGACCCACAGAGTCTGGTTCGAGAGAGTAGAGGCAGCCAGAGTAAAGAACAGCAGACCGAATGCGTCAAGGTAAGCGCCGCGAATAGACTTTTCCGCCGGAAGGTTTTGGTCCCTACCACTGCTGCCGCCGCCCAGTACCTCGATGGAGCGCAAGATACGCTGCAAGAAGAAAGGGCCGGAAAAGTACAAAATAGAGGTCGACAAGGACAAAATCGCCTGCAGGATGAGCTCAGGCGCAAAGACCATCATAATGGTCACTAGCAGCGAACGACCTGGCTTGCGATAACGCAGATAGCGACGCCAGCTGGGAATGGGCATGTCAGACTCGTCCAAGTAATACAAGTTGGTAGCCTCGAGTGGGCGCGCTGTGCCTCGGCGCAGAATATCGTTGCTCCAAGAGAACGCCAACGTACTGTACCAAGAGACATTGAACTCGGGAGACTCGACTAGAGGCACTGGCTTCTGGTCAGCACGACGAGCAAGCGGAGTCGTCTCATCGTCATCGGCATTAGCCTCGACATCGTCTGCCAGCGAGTACTCCAACTGCTGATTCGTGGCAGCTGGTCCTGTAACGGGCGGGCGGACAAACACGGGCCGCAGCTGGGCGCGTGTATAAGTGAGCAAGAGAATTACGCTCACAAACGTCGAGACAACCAAAGTGTTCGAATACAGAGACGCCTTACGACCGAAAATAGGCACATTGCGCGTCGCCGGAGTGAAAAACGAATAGTAGATCTCACACGAACCGACAATCAGATGCAATAGTACCAATGTGGGCAGCGGCCAGGGGAACAAGCCCGCGTACAGCATGCGGTTGCTGTAGACGTAAATAGCAAGGAAGACGGCATTGCAAATCGCGATCAGCACAGAAAAGTGAGCCACAAGCGACGTGTACAAGTGCGTGAAGACAGCAGCTTCAGCCTTGTGGCTCCCGGCGTAAATAAGCAGTGCAGCCTGAGCGACAGACAGAGCCACGATATAACGACCAACCTTGGCGCGATTGTCGCGCATAATAGCTGGGCCAAGCGGGCGGCGCACGGGCTTTTCCCTGTTTCCAACGCCACAAAATCCAGCTGACTTGAAAGTGCCAGGCAACAAACAGTAAACAGCCAGCATAGCAAAGGATAAACCAGCTGCCAGCATCAGTAAGAGAGGCCACAAAAAGCCAACGCGGTAGCAGTCGCTACTCAGCGACCATTCCCAATGCGATCCTTTACCACATAGGGCTTTGCGGTGGTGCTTATTGTCCGAGTAAAACGAAATATGCGTGGTAGCTTGGTATAGTAGCGACACTGCAGCTGCTGCCGATACAGTTGAAGTCAAAGATCTGGCGACAGTAACCATGATCTACACAGGGGAGTCAAGAAGAATAAAAAAAGTTAGTAGATAAGAAGAAAAACTAAAGAAGAGAGTTGACGTGGTACCAACCTTTTTTAATTTAGAGCAAGCAGAGCTTAGGGATAGCTGCGTGGCTTCTTTTTTTGCGGGGGGTGAGAGAAGGGATTCTTTGATCAAATCGAATACAACACTTGGAGTAATAAAAAAAAAGTGGGAAAAAAGAGAAAGAAAGAGAAGAGGTGGAAAGTTGTCTTGTCTTTATCTACCCAAAAAATACGAGTCCGCCTTTGGGGGTGAGGAAGGGCCGCAGCAACAATGAAAGAAAAAAAGAAACCAAATGCGTCAACTAAAGATGAGCGATGTTTTTCCCACCCTAGTGAGTATTTGGTTGAGTAAGCTATATCGGGTGGATCGGGACAACACGGCGGATCTTCCGCTCCCTATTCGTATACTTTTAGATTATTTTCAAGTGTTTTGAATTTGTTCGGAGTTGCTGCGGTTTTATGTAGATCAGCTGTCCCAAGCAATTTACTGCGGCAGTACCTATATGATGCATTTTATGCAATTTTGACAAGACACATGGCCCGCCCCTGAAAAAAAAAAGAGGGGATGCCAAGTGTGCTATCACGCCACCACTCTATTATCTCTAGTGACATACAGTAATTGAAAAATAAATAAATAAACAATTTTTTTTATTTCAGTATCAAAACGCATATATAAAAGATAATTAGAAAAATGAAGCCGCAGCAGAAATCAACGCAAACATCATCACAGTACTAGTCAATAGTGGAATCCGCAATGGGCCATCAGATGAGCTAGACGATGAGCGCTCCGATGATCCCGAAGCCAAGCCAGACGAACCCGAAGACGAGCCCTCCGACGAGCCGGTACCCGAGCTCGAAGAACCCTCCACAGCCTCATGTCCAGCCCGAACATTGCCATTAACAGCGACAACAATAGTAGGCCGTTCCATCGGCGCATTAGTAATAGTAGCGACACTACCACGCTCATCAGTAGTAACCACATCAGTCGGCCTCATAGCCGGATCATCCATAGCGCCCTCAATATCTTTAGCATAAATAGTAGTAGGCCCAATCCTCTGCGCATTATCGACAAACCCACGTGCCCACTCCTGATCATAAGTGCTAGGTACTCCGGTGATACTAAGTATCTTTAACATGTGATGGTACTCTGCAGGCACCTGCACACGAGCGGTCTCCAACTGTGCTTCTAATTGTGGGTATACCCTACTCCATGCCCGTGAAAGTACTCCGAGATACGCATCCATGTTTTGTGGCGCGGCTACTGATAATACAATATCGCCAAAACACAGACCCGCCAATAATAGAAATATTAAAGTTCCCTTGAACATGATTGTTTTTTTCCTTTCCTCGATATAGGTTAATCAAAAAAATACCCGATAAAATAAAAACAAGAGTATAGACAAAAAAGTAATAGACAAAAATAGATTTAAACTTCAAGAGAGAAAAAAAAGAGGGAGAAAGAGGAAAACAGTCCACACAACTTGGAAGGATAGGAAAAAATGAGCCCATGGTCCTCTTTCCCTCTTTTTGGGGGGTTCTTTCCTTACTGCTTTCTAATAAGAAGGCAAATCCTTCTGCACACACCCCATTTCCAAAAAAGGAGATCGACGCCGTGTCAAAAAAAGGATTGACAACAAATTGATAAAAAAAAATCAAGGTGCCAGAGATGTTCCAAAAAAGTTGATATCGAAGAGTATTAGACGAACAAAAGAATTAAGCGGCAACAATAGCCACGGCACGCTGAACAACAGCCGATGACGAAAAAGCAGTAGCATCAACAAAGGGCAGACGAGCCTCAAACAACAAATCCCTGCGATCAGTATTCAAGTACACAGGAACAGTGACCAGACCACTGTCATCGCCTTCAACATCCTCACTGCGCACCCACTCGATACAGCAGTCCGGCAGCGGCTCATGTCTCCCGTCATTGAGCTCCAAAGCACCGTCAATCCACACAGCGCCCTCCACCTTGAGCCCACACACAGCAAATGCCTCCTCAGCCACAGCCCCATCGATGACGCTCAGCCGAATGACAAGCTCCTCCAGCGAGCATCCCAGCCGCTTCGCAACAGCCTGCCTCGTAGCCGTAACAAAGGCCTCCGGATACAACAGGCCACCCAGCCAGACACTCCTAGCCCTAACAACATCCACAACTGAGCCCACGGCAATACGCTCAGCAAGACGCTGGCCTACACATACGCGGTCGGCAAAATCGGCCATCCAGCGGGACAGCGAGTAAGCACGAGGAACAGCATAGGTGGCCAGCCAGGAGCGTGGCACAACGCCCGCGCTAAAGTCAGAAAGCAGCTCCCGAATATGATTAGTCTGCTTCAACTCGCCACGACACGCACCGCGCAACTGCGACAGATCTCCGCGCACTTTGGTCAACAAAGCGTGAGCAACAGAGTTCTCGCGCTGCATGACACGGAACAAGGGAGTCATTTCGGTTTCCTCGCCAGCCAGTATTGCTCGCGGGCCGTGCAAAGGCGCCAGAGTAGCGTCAAAGCCAGCAGCAAGAGCCTCGACCTGGCGCATAAAGGCAGGCACCTCGGCGCGATCCACAGCAGCCTCGTCAGCATGCCCAGCAGGCGCAACATCCTCGACCTCCTCGTCCTCGTCGTCGTCAATCAGCGCCCGCAGCTTGCGCGTGTCAGCCACCAGCCGCTCGCCCTTGTGCACCAGCAGCAAAGTCTCCGCATTAGGCGGCAGCCCCAGCCACGCCGGCGGCTCAGACTCGGGCAGCGCCTGGCACCAGGCAATAAAGTCCTCCGCACGCGTGCCCTCCGGAGCCTCAAGCCGCGGCTCCTCCACCAGCAGGAACTCGGCCCCGTAGGCGTCGGCGCTGAACAGGCGCTGGACAAAAGAGCTCAGCACCTGGTGGTCAAAGTCGCTGTCAACGCGGCCGCCATAGACACTGTCGCTGAGCAGCGTGCGAATGGCCGCCCACGGGATGCGCGCAGGATCAATGTTCGCGCGGCCCGCAACATGCGCCCGATCGACCCACGAGTCAACAGTGGCCAGGGCGCAGGAGAAATCAGCATCGCCAAACTCGTACTTTGTCGTCCAGCCCAGCGGCGCGTACCGCAGGCGCTCAATGACCACGGCGTGCAGCCACGCCAGGAGGAAGTGCAGGCGCGCACGCTCCGCCGGGCCCTCCTGCCTGCTGCTGCTCACCGAGCCCAGGCTGTCGAGCAGATTGGCACGCACGCCGGGCGGCGGCTCAAACACCAGCGTGCGCGCCCGGCGCAGCAGACTGAGCGGCACCGCCGGGTTGATCTCCATGGTCAGGAACAGGCGGAACTCGGCGTGCGCACGCAGGGACTGCAGGCGTTTCTCCAGCTGCGACAGCCACGCCGGCGCCAGGTGCACGTTCTTCAGCACCACCCACGAGCCCTGCGCCGCCGCCGCCGCGATGGCCTGGTCCGCCAGCGCAAAGCCCTCGACCGAGCCCATCGCCACCGACCGCAGCACGCGCGACCCCGCAGCCAGCGCGTCGACGCGGTCGGCGGCGTCGTGGCCCACAACCGAGCACAGCGCGATCGGCGTCACGGCGTCGCTCTCGGTCTCCGCCACCGAGCGCAGCGTCGCCTCGGCCGAGAACAGCGCGCCATCGAACGCAGCAGAGCCGAACCGAACCGCAGCAGACAGCAGGCGGTCGGGCCTCAGCAGCCGCACGACGATCAGCTCGCGCAGCGCCAAGCCCACGTCGCTGTCGCTCTGAGACACGGCCAGCGGCGGCACGCAGCGCTCGGCGTCGGCGCTGCTCATGAAATACGCCAGGTCGTCGTAGTCGCCCGAGTCGCCCACAGCCTGCAGCCACGCGCGCAGCCACCCCAGCGCCCTCATGTGCGCATAGAGCGCCCGGCGGCTGTCAGCATCGCCCATCGTCAGCAGCAGCTCCAGATCCTCCGGCAGCTCCGCCCTCATTGCGCTCGGCGCATCGCCACCACCCGCCACCGAGTCTCGCAAGACAAAGTCCAGATCCGCGTTGAACCGCGCCCACACCGACTGCGACCCGGCCTCGTCGTCGTCCTCGTCGGCCCGCAGCTTGATCTGCGCCAGCAGCAGCAGAAGCGCAGGCTGGCGCTCGTGGTGCAGCGACGACGCCGCGCGGGCATACGCCAGGCGGAACATCTCCGACCGCATGGCCGCCAGCCGCTGCGGCTCGGGCAGCTCGGCCGGCGCCGACGCAACGGCCGCGTGGAAGATGCGCTCGAAGAACGGCAGCGAGAACTGGTAGAACGCGTGCAGCGCCGGCAGCCGGTCCAGCGCAAAGTACACCGCCGCCGACGCCCGCGCAAGCGGCGTGAACGCAGCCGCCACAGCGTCGACGTCGCGCATGACCGCGTCGGCGTCGGCCGCCTGGCGCTCGATCTCGGCCGCGTCGGCCTTCAGCGTCTCCAGCGTCGCCACCACCGCGTCGTCGTCGAGGATGCTCCCCTGCGTGGCCGCCAGCGCGTGCAGCAGCTGCGACTCGAGCGCCCGCAGCCGCAGCCGCAGCTCGCCCTGCAGCCGCAGCAGCCCCCGCCGCCGCTCGTCGACGTCCGGCCGCGCGTGGCGCATGGCGTGCGCCAGGCACTGCGCCTGCAGCGACGCCCGCGTCACCGTGAAGTTCACCAGCGTCACGCGCGACACAAGGTCCGCAGCCAGCGGCGCGCCCGAGTCGCGCGTCGCCAGGATCAGCCGGAACGCCGGCGACACGTCGACGTCCGTCGAGCCGAGCCGCACCAGCACGCGCCCGCCAGCGCGCCGCACCTCGCGGTTCAGCACGGGGTTCAGCACAGGGTCCAGGTGCTCGGCGTCGGTCACCAGCACCGCCGTGCCGAAGCGCAGCGCCGCCTCGACGTGCTTCAGGAAGGCTGCGTCCAGGAACGACGTCACCACCAGGCCCTGCTGCTGCGCCTGCAGGAACCGCGTGGCCGTGCCCGCCGGGTCGACCACCAGCGGATACCGGTTGAACCGCGCCAGCATCGCCGCATTCTCCGCCGCCAGGTCGTCGTCGGGCAGCCCGCACGCCAGCCACGCCAACCGGTCCTCGGCCGGCGCCAGGAACTCCGACAGCCGCAGCCCGGCCCGCACGGCGATGCCAGCGCGCGACAGGTGGCCGCCCCACCTGCGCACAAGCGCCGCGCGCCGCGGCTGGTCGTACGGCCCGGCGTAGGCCAGCAGCGCCGCGCCCAGCAGCGCGTCGCCGACAAGCGTGGCCATCTGCGCGCCAAACGCCGCCCGCCCCGCGTCCCACCGCCCGCGCTCGCCGCCCAGCGACGCCAGCAGCCGCTGCGACCGCGCCACTTTGCCCTCGACGCGCCCCACTTCGTTGCGCAGCCGCTCGGTCTCGGCAATCAGCAGCGCGTACTCGGCCTTGTACGCCGCAAGCGCCGCCTCCAGCCGCAGCACCGTCGCCGCCAGCGCCGAGGCGCGCTCCTCCGACTCGTGCGCGTCGGCCTCCAGCTGCGCCACCTCAGCGCGCAGGGGTGCCACGCGCTCCAGAATGTCGGAAAACTCCACCTGCGCCACAACCCACGTGACCAGTGGCCCGCACGCCTTGGACGCCCGGCTGACCGCGTCGAACGTAAACTCGGGCCGGTCCAGGAACGTCCGCCGCATGTGCGCGCGCAGCGCCTTGGTCACGTGGCGGTCCGTGTCAAACCCCACAATCGACGCAATAAAGTCGTCGCGCCGCACCACCGCCTGCAGCGCCTTCCAGTCCGCCGCGCGGTGCCCCAGCAGCGCACAGACCGCCTCCAGCGCGAGCTTGACGCCGCTGGGGGGATTGGCCATGGCGCGCACCTCCGACAGGTGCTGCTTCTTGATGTTGGACACCGCCCGCTGCGCCTCCTCGACAGCCGGCTCAGCCCGCGCCAAGTCCAGCCCCACCACGCGCTGCCGCTCGGCAATGGCCACGCGCGCCGCTGCCACCTCCTCCTGCAGCGCCTTCGACGCCGCCTGCTGCTGCTCGGCCTCCTGCTGGTCCCGCACGATCTGCTGCAGCTTATCCGTCGCCTGCCGGTCCTTGAAGGCCAGCTCAGCGCCAGTCGCAGCCAGCGCCACCCGCAGCTCCTCGACCTGAGCAACCGTCGACTGCAGCCGCTCCAACCCCACATTCACGTGCCTTTGCTCGTCCTCCAGCGCGTCGCGTCGCTCGCCATGCAGCCGCACAAAGTGCTGCAGCTGGTCGAGGAAGTGCCGAGGCGTGCAGTAGAGCCCGACAAACTTGCCTCCGCCTCCGGGGCGCCTGAGCAGCTGCGAGTTGAGTCCCCGCACGGCCTGATGGGCAGCAACCAGGGCATGCGCCACAGCATCGCGCCTCTCCTCGTAGTTGCCCGCCTGCTCGCCCGCCACCGACTCCAGCTGCGTCAGGTCGACCGAGGCTGTCAGCTCTCTCGCCACTTGGAACAGCGCCTGGTCCGACCAGTCGCCGAACCAGTCCAGCACGCAGCGGTTGAACAGCGCCGGGCTCGTCGCCGCCCTCGCCGCAAGCCCCCCGCTGCCGTCGGCCGGCGGGTTCATCGTAAACACCACATGCAGATTGCGCGCCACCTGCTGCGTAAACCACTTGTGCAGCTCCTCGCCCGAGTCGAGCATCAGCCCGTCGCGAGACGCGCCCTCGCGACACGCCGTCATCAGCGCCGCATGCTCGTCGCCCTCAAACAGCCCGGGCACCTCGGCGTTGGCCAGCAGCGTGTTCATCCGTTCCACCAGCGCGCTGTCCAGGACGTTGCTCTCATCGACGATGAAACACACTTTCTCGCCCCGGCACCCGCTACGACGCAGCACCGTGCGCAGGTCGTCGTCAAAGTCCGCCGCCCCATACCCGCCGTGCGCCTTGACCTGCACGACCGACAGCCCGTTGACCCACGCCACAAAGCGCGCCAGCGTCGTCTTGCCTCCGCCGCTGACTCCGATCAGCAGCGCGTGGCCCTGCGGCTGCCTGAACACCCGGTCCAGCCTCAGCGCATGGTCCAGCGCATCGTCAAACAGAACCAGGGGCACGTCCAGCTCCTCCTCGTAGAACACCCGCAGCCTGGCCCTGGTATGCTCGCGCAGCTCCTCGCGCCCCACGGCAGTGTACTCGCGGGTCAGCCAGTTCGAGAACAAGATAGGCCGCTGCAGCGCCTGCCCGACATCCAGGTCGCCAGCAGAGCCAGACCCCATAAAGCGGCGTCTAGCCACTTCGTTGATCTTATCGTCGGTCCAGCGCTTTTCGCCCTGCTCGACCAGCCGGTCTTGGAACAGCCGCAGGCCCTCGTGCGCCCACAGCCGCACCAGCCCAGTGCCACTAAGCGTCTCCAGCGGCCGAGCCGCCTCGTAGATACCACGCACCCAGCGAGTCAGCTCACGCGGCGAGTACACATAGTGCGCTTGCTGGTCGGCAGTGAACCGACGCTGCGACGCAACATAAACGTCGACCATCGCCTGCGCAACAGACTCTGCGTATCCAGCCAAATGCGGCTGCACACGCAATGCCGCCCGCGCCAGCACGCTGTAAATCTGCACCAACGACTGCTCGCCAGGGTAGTCCACAAGCACCACAGGAGCATGGCGCAGGAACCGCTGCGACAGTGCCACACGACCCGGGTCAGTCGGAGGATTACAAGCTCCGACGAACTGGATCCGCTCTAGCTTGACCCACTGGTGCTGCTGGCTAGACCCGCCGCTGCGCCAGAACCCGCCGCGCTCAACCAGTCCGCGCAAGAATGAGATCACTCGCTGCGTGCCGTACCGGTCCTCAGCAGGCAAGTTAATCTCGTCGCAGAACACCACCAGCCACCGCCCAATTGCAGTCGGCGCCAGTACCAGGCCGTTGGGCGTGCGCCGGTACTCGCAGTGCTGCTCGACGGTCTTCAAAACCAGCTCAGGCGTAGTAGCCGACGAGAAGTTGAGGCCTGCCACTTCGAGGTCAGGCAGCTTGCGCAGTGCCGCGAGTAGCGTCATGGTCTTGCCCGATCCAGGCGGTCCGCACAGAACCAACGGCTTGTGGCCCGCCAGCCATGCGTACAGCACCTCTTCGTGCCGCAGCGTATCAGTAGTTGGAACCACTAGCCCGGCCTCTACCACTCGGTGCGACTCGACGTCGACGCGTGGCACGCGGCTCGTCCATGCCTGCCATTCTGCCGCTCCACCACGCACCGCCACATCATAGTCCATGATAGTCTCGTCGCTGCCCATGGGCGGTAGCTCAATGGCTCCAGCAGCAGCTCCGCCGACAAACTCGGACATAAGACGACGGCCTGCCTGCCCGGCATCGCCAGCCAGACTCCACACCAGCGCCAAAGCCAGTCGACGCCCTACCAGCGCCGTTACAGTCTCGTCGCTCAGCGGGAAGTCAGGGTACTGTGCATTGTGCCCCACGATGTTGACCACCGCACGGTCCAACAGAGTAAACAGCGTGCCCAGCGCCCGTGCCCGAGTAAACTCCATAATGTGCTCGAGGCTGCCAGCATACTCTAATGCACGCTCTACTAGACCGTCTTGCGCAAAGTAGCGCTCCAAGACTGCCGCTGCCAGCGTCTGCACTTGCATTGCAGGGCTCAGAGACTGGTCGCCTCCCGAGTCACCTGCTGATTCAGCCAAGTGCTGGGCAGTGGTAGTAGTCATTCCTTCGTCGCCCTCGTCGCCCAACGCCTCAGTGCGCAGCGTACGCAGGTACCGCTCCATGGCCATGTCAGCGCCCACAGTGTCGTCGCTGAACCACACCATGCCGCATCGCGATACCGTGGCCAGCGTCGCGTAGCGCAGGGTCTCGACCTCAAACATGACACGCACGTTGGGCGGCAACGCCAAGCGCTCGCCGTTAGGCAAAGTCAGCAGTCGGTTGTCGTCCAGCACCGAATTGAGGTTCTCCACCCACTCCGGGTCAACATCGCCATCAAAGATGATCCAGTGGCGGCGCCCGCTCTCGCCCCTCACATTGTCGATGATCTTGCGCAGCAGGTGAGTAAACAAGCCGTCACGCCACTCGCGCGTAGTCGGGTCCAACGTACCATACAGGTCGTCCTTGGACACTGACTTGGGGTCGATAACATAGCTGACACCCTCGATGCCTTCCACGCGCTCGAGAGCGGCAAGGAGTACCTGCCATGCGGATGTCTTGCCGCTGCCCGACGAGCCGACCATCATCAGGCCGTGGTGGATCGCTTGGATCTGGTACAGCTGCACCACTTTGTCCATCCACCGCGATCCCGCCACCCAGTTGCGCTGCCGGCACACCTCCAAGATCGCCTCGCGCAGCCTGGTTATACTCGCCGCACGGTACTCGATTCCCGGGAACACGTCCTCCAGCAGACTCGACAGCAGCTCAATGTCCTGCGCAACAAGCTTGGGCACCACCGTCTCGCGGATGCTCTGGATGACTAGTCCCTGCTCATCGACCGAGCTCGAATCAACCGCTTCGTTGCCATGCTGCAGCAGTCGGTCGCGCTTGAGATTACCAGCAGACACCAGCACGCTCTTCAGCGCGCGCAAGCCAAAGTCGTAGTGCGGCTGCTGCGACAGCTGCTCAGCACACAGGTTAAACAAGGGCACAACCTTACTTGCCAGCAGCTCGGCCTGGCGGAACCCTTGCGAGTACAACATGACCTGGGCGATCAGATCGCGGTCAGGCTTGGTCATGGCAAATGAGCGGAACAGCTTCTTCAAGTTGTCTGGCAAATTCGAACGACCCGCATACCCAGGGTTCATCGTGATGAAAATGCCAGTATCCAAGTTCAGCCGCACCTTGTGGTCCAACAGCTCAATCTCAGTCACCGCCGCCACAGTAGGCGACTCGTAGGCCCGGCGCAGTCCCAGCTGGATAGTCTGGATTTGCTGCGACACGGCCGACAGAATACGCTCATCGAGACGATTGAACTCGTCAAACACGCCCCACGCGCCGACTTGGCACAGGCCGACAAAAATACGGCCCATTGCCTGGAAGTCAAAGTTCTCGTCACAGCAGAACACCAGCGCAAACCTGCCCAGCTGCGTAGCCAGCGCCTTGACGGACTCGGTCTTGCCGGTACCAGCGGGGCCGAATGGCGACCCGCCCAGGCGGCGCTCCAGTGCCTGCGTCAGCGTCAGATAGCATCGGTCAGTCAGCGGCGTCTGCACCAGTCGCTCCTGCACGCCCAGGTACTCGAAACCATAGCGGAACTGAGCATCAGCCATACGCACTATCAGGCATCCAAGCAGGTCGTCAGACGTATCCGGGTTGTAGCAGAACCGCATCTGAGACAGCCACGCAAAGTCCTGGTCGCTGGTAACGTGTGCCTCGATCAAAACCCGCACAACGTCGCGCTGGTGCACAAGCTCAGTAATCAGATGCTCGCTCTTCTTACGATCCAACGCGCCCAGGTCTTCGAGGACTGCGTCGGCCAGCACTTGCAGCTCGCCCTCGACGTCCGACAGAACTGCCGCCAGAGCCGAGCCGCCCCTCTGCTGCTGCTGCAGCGCTACTTCGACTCGCCGCGTCCAGACTGCCTGCTTGGCCAGAACCACCAGCTGAGCGGGCATCTCAGCTACCCACGAGCGGAAGCGGGCGCCATCCAGCCCAGACGACTGAATGGCCTCGAGCTGAGCAATAGCCCTGCCCAGCAAAGTAGCCAAAGTCAAGCGCATCTCGCGCTCAATCGCCGCCAGCCAGTCGTTGATCTTGGGGAACTGCTTGAGGTCCACAGGCTGGCGGAAGGCAATGTGCTCGCCCTCGCGACTAGACATACCAGTGACCAAAGCATTGTCGTCGCTGAGCTGAATAAAGGCCAGGCCAGCAAACATCTTGCGCAAGTGCTTCTGGATCCTCGGCACGTCCTTGGCGTTACCGATGATCTCCAGCAAGTCTTCGTCACCGACAAAGTAGAAGCGCGGGAACGACGACCGCTCGCGCTCCAGGTACTCGCCAAGCGCCTTTTGGATCTTGCCCAGCAGGTCAGCTAGTCGCTCGAGGCTGCGCTGGATGTTGGGCAGGTTGAGCACGTCCAAGACAAAGGGGCTCTTGTAGACCTTCTTCATGGCGGCGAGGAACTCGGTGTTGATGTTTTGGAAGCGCGAAGACTCCACGGGCAACATGTGCTTGATATCAGCAGAGCCCGAGAATATGCCCTCGAGGTACACCCACTGCCGCTGCACGTCGACCCACACGTCAAAGAGCAAGTGGATGCGGTTAAGCTTGTCCTCCCACGCGCCAGCCTCCTCCTCAAACACCTTGTAGTAGGGCGAGGCCTTCATAGCCGCCAGTGCGCTGCTCTGCTCCGAGCACTTTGCAAACACGTCGTCCCAGCCCTTGATCAGCCGGCACTTGCCCTGGTAGGGGATAAGCTCCAGAACATAGCCGGTCCAGGTCTCGCGGATCTGGCCCAGGAACTCCTCGAGCGCCATCTCGCCCTGCGCAACGACAATAACCTCGCGGATAAGCGACTCGTTGCGCACTATATCAAAGTCCCACACAGCGCCCAAGGTGAGCTCAGACACGCTAGCCGAGGCCGGCAGGCGCAGCGCCTTGAACAGCTGGCGCCAATGGCGGTCGCGCAGCGCATCTGACTTAAGGTCGGCGACGACAGTGTTGGCCTTGAGCAACGCGCGCAGGGTCTTTTGCATGTACTCGAACGCGGCGTACTGGCGCATACGGTTTGGCAGCTGCTTCGACTCGGTGAGCTGCCGGTCGAGCTGCTGGCGGACCTTGCGCACGACGACGCTCGCCCAGGGCGTGTCGCGCAGCTCGTCGACCTCGCGCCAGATGGCAGCCAGCGCGGCCCACACGGCGCGCAGGTCGGCGACCTCCTCAAGCACCGGCGTCAGACGCTCGTCGCGCACAGAGTCCATATCCAGGGCCTCTTTGGCACGACAGACCAGCTCGCACTCCTCGAGGGTACGCGTGATACGCTGGTGGAACACGCCAAGCGTATTCGTCGCCACGTCGGGGCGCAGCGACCCCTGCACGGGCTTGGATCGCTCCCAGTCAGCACACAGCGAGGCGATACGCGAGTCGACAGCACGGTCCTCGGCGATGATCTTCATCTGAAGGCTGGGCAGCTGCTCTTGGATGACGCTGGTCTTGCGCTTGAGGATCTCGTTAAAGGCGCTCCACTCGCCCTCGACTTGGTCCAGATACATCCAGTCAGTGGGGAACTGGAACCGCTGCTTCTCCAGCACGCGCTGGCCGCCGCGGAACACGTCCTCGACGTCGCGCTGCCACCCAGGGCACTTGCGCTTCAGCTCCTGCACAAACGTAATGAACGTCACCACCTCGCTCGTAGTGCTCGACTCGGCCGAGTGCGTCTCCAGCTCGTGCCTGGCCGAGGCAATGGCCTGGCATGTATCGCGCATCGCCGAGCCAAGCCGCGAGCCAAAGCGGTTCAGAATCTCGCGCTGCCAGTTGTCGTACTTTGCGTTGACCTTGGCCTGCACCTGCTCGTAGTCGACAATACAGTGCGCGCCAATGTACTTGGCAGTCTCGGAGTTGTCAAAAGTCGACCGCGCCCGCTTGATCTCCAACAGCATCGCCTGCCATCTGGTCAAGTCGTCGCCCAAAAACTGCAGAACATAGTCTGACTGTAGATCCCACAGCGCCTGGTACTGCAGCCAGATCGCCACATACGACGCAGCCTGAGTAGTACGAGCCTCGATCGAACGGTACGCCTCAAACAAGCTGTTGCTGGGCAGCCGGGAGAGCAAGTCCTTGTACGAAGATGACACGAGTGACCGGTTACCGACAGTAGTGGCACTAGTGACACGGTGGCCAGGATCGTACTCGAGCACCAAGTTGTCGTACTCGAGGTCATCGGCATCAGCATTGGCGACTAATTCGTAGCGCGCAGCTTGAGGGCGCCGCTGCTGGCAGATGGCAGCCAGCCACGCGTGCAGCTGCTGGATCCACGATGCGCGCGCGTTCTCCAGCGGCGGGTCCAAGTACATGACCTGGTTCCGGATACGCAGCTCATGCACCAGAGTGCGAATCTGCGGCGTGACTTCATCGTCAGCATCTACATCCTTAGTGCTTGACGAGGCAGGCGCCTGATTGCGATGGTGCTTGCGCGATGGACCGCTGCTATTAGCCAGCAGCGCATCAGCAGTGTCGCTGTCGTCACCCACTGCCGGTGGTGCGCGGTCAAACTCGGCGACCCAGGCATGGATAGCGCGCGACAGGCGCATAGTCAGCACTTGCTCCAGCCTGCCATCGAGCTCTCCGACCCACTGCTCAAGGTTAGCGTAGTTGTCGAGGTTGAGCCTATCGATGAGCGCCTGGATGCGGTCGAGAATCGCAGTGAAGTTGTCCTGTGCATAGGGGCACGACGACAGCTCACGCACGGCAGCGTTAATCTCGTCGTTGAGTGCAATCAGCGCCTCGACTTTCTCCTGGAACAGCGACACGACGCCCGAAAACTCGCGCACAAAAGTGGCATTGCGGTTGCTCTCGTGCGAGTCGCCAGTGCCCGCCGATGACGTCACAAAGTACTGCCACTTGAGACCCATGCCCTTGCGCACGCACAACATGACGTCGCTGCGGTACCCGGCTGCCAGAGCCAGAACCTCAGGGTGCTGCTGCAGGCGGTGCGAGGCCTGGCGGTAGATCTTGGTCGTCTCCATAAGGCTCACCGCATACGGGTACACGCGCTTGCCGTCCCTCGCCATAGTCACCAGCGTGTGAGGCACTTGGAATCCAAGCCACAAGAGCTCGCGCACCTCCTTGAACAGCGTAATCAGCTGCGCGTCAAAGCTTATGCCCAGCTGGAACGCGTTGCCAGTGGCCCTGTGACGCGTCACCAGGAACACGCGTCCACCCACTGTCAGATCGCGTCGGCTAATGTCGTTGTACCACGCGTCGAACAGCGGTCTGGTATCCAGCTTGCGCCGGAAACTGGCAGAGTCGGCCTGCAGTCTTTGGCCCTCGGCGTACAGCTCCCAGCCGCGACCAAGCACATCTTCGACGCGTCGCATGTACATGTCCAGCTGCCGCTCGATCTGCCTAATCCACACGATGGCGCCCGACACTGGCGGCAAGTCGCGTAGCTGCGACATCATCGAGGCCTCGGAGCGCCTGTAGCTGCGCTTAAACGTATCGTGCAGGCGCCTGATATCGTCCTTGACCGAGTTGATGAGCTGCGTCTGGTACTCCTGGATCGCCCCGCGGATCTTGGGCCGCACAAACAGAGCGTTGAACTTTGAGAACACTCGGAACATCTCTGACGCATTGCGCGCTGTCGCCAGACGGTCCCTCAGCCGGGCGATGATCTGGTTCTCGACCCGCGCCACTCGCTCGTTGTAGGCGGTCTCGCTATGCTCCCACACATTGGTGCCGTCGGGAGTCACGTCCAAAACATCGACGATCCGCACAATGTCATACGCCAGCCTAATCTCGTCAATGGCCGACGAGTCGGCAGAGCCGCCGCCCTGGGTCATGACGCGCACGATCGTCTGCTGCAGCTGCTCGTGCTGCTGCCGGAACTGGTGCACAAAGCGGAGCCGCTCTTGTAGCGGAGCATGAGCAGCGCGGACCTTGATCGGAATGAACTTTTCGCTGCGCTTGCGAGTGAGCTCGCGTGCCAAGTTGGAAAACTCCTTTGCCTGCGACTCCCACATCTCCAGGGCGCCCTGCGTCTCACGCACCAAGCGGTCAAAGTCGACATAGTCCATGTGCATCAACCGCACATGGCCCAGCACTTTGGCCAGCTGCTCGTGAAGATCGCGCGAGATGGCCTCGGCCAGGGGCAGGGCGCGGACGATGGGGTACGGAGTGAGCTTGAGCTTTTTGATAAAGTGCGCAAAGATCAGCTCAACTGCCATGCTGATCCGTCCAATATCCGTAGCAGCCAGCAGCTCGTTGATAGGGAAATCCTTCATCAAAACGTTGTACCGCTGCACCCGCTCTCCGGCCTCCTTGAGACCCGTGTCGGTGCGGAAAGACACCGTGGCGTGGAAGCGCTTGGCCGCCTTGAGCACATCCATCGTCAGCACAATCTCGTCGCTGGCCAGCTGGTCTTCGATGCGGTCCAGAGCCCGCTCCATCGACAGCCAAAAGTTGATCTCCTGGCTAGTAGTCCCCGACCCCGGGTCGCGATCCAGCTTGGTCACCTTTTGGATCTCCTTGATCCACCCGTTGACGTCACCCTGAAGCTGGTTGAGGAAACCCGAGTCGGACAACAGTGCAGCGTCCATTACTTCGACAGAGGGGCGCACTCCGCGGCGGCGACACTCGCCAACCGCACGCATAATCACTGGGTGGATGTTCAGCGACGTGTCTGGAATATCCATGTTCTGCTGCAAGTGCAAGAGAGACAGCTCCAGCTCTGCCAGCTTCTTCCTGGCCATCGGAATACCCTGCTGCTGCGCCAGCTGCACTTGCGCCTGCGACGCATCCTTGTTGTCGATATCGCCTCCTGCCGCCTGTTGCTGCTGCTGCTCCACCAGCTCCTTGGCAGACACATAGGCGTTAAAGTAGGGCGACACGGCAAACCGCACATACGCGTGTAGCGCCTCGTACGGGTTCGCACTAGCCGTCATACCAGCCATAGAAGAACTGTCCTTGACACTATCGCCATCGGCAACAGCAGACGTCACCGAGGCCGACGACGCAGGGCCGGGCAAGTTCATGACCTGGATCTGGCGCGAGAGCTGGACAGTTGGATCCAAAGTAGGACCGCGCTTGATCAGCGCAATGCTGCCAGCATGCGAGGGCTTCCACGACAACTCGCTAGCCAGAACATACGTAGCAGTGGGAAACGCGTACTCTGATGCAGCAGCCTCCGTAGCCTCGGCTAGCTCGGTCTCCTTGATCACGTACAACACGGGCATAGCCGGATCGTTGGCAAAGGCCTTGCACTTGGCGCTCGAATCGGGGAACGAAAAAATGGCCTTGACTGCATCAAACTCGGCCTCCTCATCCTCCTCCGAATCACCGCCGCTACCGCCGAGAAGCACGGGCACGAGGCTCAGTAGGTACCGCTTGACAATGTTTGGATCGCAGTATACAGCCGCTGTTGCTGGAGTCCCAGTACGCTCAATATCGCCAGTCGACGATGAGCCGTCCAAATCGTCCATCTTTTGAAGAATTTAATAATAAACAGACGAATGTTTTTTCTTTTTGATGTGAATAGAGAAAACAAGAGTGTAAAGAAAAGTAAGATTTAAACTAGCGCCTCTAGCATTCCTTTTAAGCCTCATAAAAAAAACGATCAACGCCAGGTACTGTTCAGTTCAGCTCAACTCAGCTCAGCTCATCATCTATGCGGCTCAACGAGTTTGTTTACGTTTTGGGGTGTGGAAATGCAGAAGTGGCCTGACTTGCATACGTTCCGAGACCATTGATGATAAGTAAAGAACTAAATTGACAACAATGGTACCAAGTGGGCCTTAATAGAAAAATAAAAAGACTAGATGCTATTTAGAACATGGCACCAGCGGCAACAGCCACAAGGGCAACAAGCGAGGCAGCGACCTTGGCAGCGCCGTTGTTCTTGGACGATGAGCCAGAGTCCGAGGAAGAGTCAGACTCGGAGATATCGTCACCAGAGTGGCTGTCAGAGCTCTTGTTGGAGTCAGACGAGTCGGTCTTCTTCTCCGAGTCCGACGACTGTCCAGCCTTGGATGAGCCCGAGCTCGAGCCAGAGTGAGAGCCAGAGTGAGAGCTCGAGGGTACGGACGAAGGCGACGACGAAGGAGAGGACGAACCCGAGGTGGGCTTGGGCGACGACGAAGGCGAAGATGCCACGGTGGGCTTGGTGGGAGTAGGCAGCAGAGGGGCAACCTGAGCGAGGAACTGCAGGTACTGCGACTCCAGCTTGGGACGGTCGGCAGTGGGGATTGCAGGAGCCAGAGCAAACAGCGCAGCGACGTCCGTGGGCATCGGGGAACCGTTAAAGATACCCTGGATGAACGTCGCTGGGAAGTACGACATAGCAGCAACAAGGTCATTGGGCATAGCAGCCATAATCGCCTCGAGGTTAGGAGGAGGTGCCTGAGCCGAGACGGCAGCAGCGAGGGCAAGGACAACGGCAGCGAACTTCATTGTAGAAAGGAGAGGTATTAGGAGGAGGCGCTAAAGTAAGGAGGATTAAAAAAAAAAAAAAAGGCGAGCGAGAAAAAAAGGATACAAGAAGAAATGAGCCTGGCGACAGTTCCGCGAACCTCATGCCCCTTTTAAGGCCGCTCCTCCTTTCAAGACGAGCAAGAAAAAAAAGTCGGATGTGCTGTTTTGGCGATCCCCCTTTTTTCACTCGGACTACTTTACCAACAAAAGTGGACTTTCTTGACGCGAACTGGTTCGATTGTCAACATACCACTCACAAAGATTTATTTATTTGAGCACAAAGGAACAAGGATCGACACCCTGGTCCTCATCCTAAAAAGACGATGGCGACTAGTGTTAGTACTAAGCCCACAGTGCTCAGTCTTAATGTCCGCGGCGCCGCATTAATCGCCAACCACGTTTGGTGCGCCATCTGGTATGTCGACGAGATAGACTCGATCTCTTCGTCATCCCACGTCTTTGCACCCAGGTGCTGCAACTCACTCATCAGCGAATGCAAGTACCCGTCGTCATACGCTGTCGGCACTGCCTGTCCGTAGATCGAAGTAATTAAAACATACACGCCATAGTTCTTGTCTGCATGGTATTTGCTAATCTGTCCATCGACCTCATTGCGCAATGCTCCCCATCCCTGGCTAGCCGCGCTATAGAACGACTCTGTGTTGTCAATTGTCGTTGCAGGGATGTAGAATATGCCCTGCGCCAGCGCTAGCATCCCCAATAGGATTCCGCACAATGTGAAAGCCCTCATATCTGTGGCTGGCTACTACTGTTTGCTATTGTCGCCTTTAATTCGCAGTCAAATATAATAATGAACAATGCAATAATGCTACTATGTATGATGCAAAATAATGAAATCGATAGTCGGAAGAAGAATAATGC
>JANBQS010000036.1:0-49560 GCA_027577415.1 Coemansia sp. RSA 922 | reverse complement strand
GCCAGGGTCAGCAAGTTTGCTGAAAGGACGCAAGAAGGAAACATCAACAAACCAGCCTCAAGTACAATTGCTGCCTCTGAAAAAAAATGTCCACGCTGGTGTTGCTGTGGGCATCCGGGCAGGTGGCTTGAGCCCGATTCTGCAAAGAGAAAGGTGGATATTGAGTGGCAGTGCTAGTCAAATGGGGGGAAGAGGGGGAGCCGTGAAAACAAAAGGAAAATATGCCGGCGCCAATTAGGCAGAAACTTACTGGAACCATGATACTGTTGCGCTGGCGACCGCTCGCCACCCGCCCGCTGCCCAGAGAGTCGCGAGCGCCGCCGACGCCCATCGACGCATTATAGCCGGGCGGAGCGCCGTACATGCTCTGCACAGTGCGACGGGAGCGAGCCTTGGCAGCGGCATCACTGTCTGCGCTGGTTGGATCAGAACTCTGGGGAGCGGCAGCAAGCGCCGCGCTGACAGAGTCTGACAGGTCCGTTGGCGCATGCGCCAGCGTGTCGTGGCCTTGGGCCGGCGAGGCAACAGCCGAGGCAGTTGATGTCGACGTCGATGATGCTGGTGGCGAGGCACTGGGCGCTGATGGCTCGCTGATGTGGGCGCGCTCCAATTTTCGCAGGGTCTCTTCGATGGCCTTGGACATTATTTCTACAAAGCATGTAAGCATGGCGGGAAAAAAAGGTAGTCAGTACGTAGTACAAGGGTGACAACAACGGGTGCTGCTCGCTTAGCCATTCGAAAGCCAGGGCTTGAGCAAATTCCACCGAGATGGGCTCTCCCAGGTAGGCCTTACTGCGAGTAGCCAGCTCTGGGTATCCCAGAAGAAGTGGGGAGGAGGAGACAGGCAATACGCACCGTTGTTTCGTTAGCTGAGTGTAGTAGTGAAGCAAATACTAAAATGTGAAGGTGGAAGGTGAAAGCAAGGTGAAAGTGTGGTCTCTTTTTAGCAAGAAAAGAAAGGAGAAAAAGAAGCACACACTCAAGAGCAGCCCGCCACCACGCATAAGGCCATTAAAGGCCTGAGCAGCAGCAGCCACTTCCGAAATCCATGTGACCTGGTCTATTTGTGATCGCAGTCTATTGAGAAAGACAGCGCTTCTTTCTTCAGTGTCCTTTCGTTTATATTCTCATAATGGCAACTCGTAGTCGCACCTTCCTATTTGTACAGTACCGAAATTCTTTTGGCCACGCGCAGCGCCGGAAACGCAGCAGGCTCGCCGCCGGTACAACTCACAACCAAGTAACCGAGGAAGAGGGACTAATTGAGCGGACAAATGACGAGGGCGAAATGGTAATCGAGCTAGCGCATTTGCCTCCGCGCTGGGTGGACCTAGTAGAGGACGTGGGCGAGCAGATGGACGACATTACTCGCAAGATCAAGCGCCTGGAAGCGCTGCACAAACAGCATCTCCTGCCGGGGTTTGACGACCGGTCTGCAGAAGAGCGGGAGATAAACATGCTCACACAAGAGATAACGGCGCAGTTCCGGTCGTGTGGAAGTCTGGTGCGGGGTGTCGGACAGCACCAGTCGCATGGCCAAGAGCAAGTGGTTGGCAACAACATACAGTCGTCGATGGCGCTCAAGCTCCAGTCTCAGTCGACGGCGTTCCGCCAGTCCCAGTCGGCGTATTTGCACAAGATGTCGCTGCGCAAAAACGCAAACTCGGACGTGTTTGCGCTGGACGCTGAGCACGAGCGCGCTGTGTCGCGACGCTTTGACATGACGCTGACTGACGAGCAGCTGCAGGTCATGGAGTCAAGCGAGGCCGACATTGCCGAGCGGGAGGGTGAGCTGGCCAAGATCCACGAGTCGATTGTCGAGTTGGCTGCCGTGTTTGGACAGATGCAAGAGATGGTTATCGACCAGGGAACCATGCTTGATCGCATAGACTTTAACATTGAAAACACAGTGGTCCACGTCGCTGCTGCCGCCGAAGAGCTGGTGGCCGCTGACCGACACCACAAGGGCTCGGTCGCCAACAAGTGCATTATATCCTTGGCCATCGTCGTCATCATGCTAGTTGTGATACTGTTAGTAAAATGGCTATAAATTTCCGTTTCTTTTTTCTTCCAAGCGTTCCCCCTAATGTATCTTTATCAGATGGCTGCCAAGCATGTCCCTTTCCCCCCCTCCTACTCCGCGCTGGCATTGCGATTCTGTAAGCGACCAACACTCGTGCATTCTTCCTCTGAACTCGACATCCACATCTTTACACAATGTTACTTCCGGAAGAAGGGTTTTCATTTGCAGACCACTCCCATCGCCGCTTCAACCCGCTGACTGGATCATGGGTGCTATGCTCGCCGCACCGCGCCAAGCGTCCCTGGCTTGGCCAAGTGGAAGAAGCCTCAACCGAGCAGCGACCAACATACGACCCTGCTTGCTTTCTGTGCCCAGGCAACAAGCGCGCAACAGGTGCTCAGAACGACTGTTACACGTCGACGTATGTGTTTTCCAACGACTATGCTGCTGTGCACGCCGAGCAGCCTGACTGCTCGACAGAGTCACTAGCACTGGTGGCCGGCGAGAACGCCTCCAGCGATCTGTTTCGTGTAGAGTCAACTCGTGGCCAATGCAGCGTCATCTGCTTTTCTCCACGCCACGACGTCACGCTTCCTGAGCTGAGTTTGGACGAGATATGTCAGATCATCCGCACGTGGCAGAGTATGTATGCTAATCTCTCGGCCGATCCCAGTATCGCTTACATCCAGCTGTTCGAGAACAAAGGTGCTGCCATGGGCTGCTCCAACCCGCACCCACACGGCCAAGTCTGGGCCCTGTCTGCAGTTCCCAGCGAGCCTGCCAAGGAGATCGAGTCGCTGAAGGCATATCGCCAGGCCCACATATCTACAACTCCCGATGCATGCCTACTGTGCGCCTACATCCGTGCCGAAGAGGAAAACGCTGCCGCTGGCGAGCAGTCCAGTCGCATAGTCCTACAGAACGAGTCATTCATGGCTCTCGTACCCTTCTGGGCAACCTGGCCCTTTGAAACCATGATCGTCGCCAAGCAACACCTTACGAGCATCGCCAGCCTGCGTGGGCCTCGCATCGCCGATCTAGCAGAGATAATACAGGGCCTTACTTGTCGCTACGACAATTTGTTCCAGTGCAGCTTTCCTTACTCAATGGGCCTGCACCAAGCTCCCACTGCCACTCACCCTGACGCTGCGTACTGTCACTTCCACATGCACTTTTACCCTCCACTCCTGCGCAGCGCCACAGTGCGCAAGTTCTTGGTCGGCTTTGAGATGATGGCTGAGCCGCAGCGCGATCTGACTGCCGAGCAAGCGGCATCTCGTTTGCGTGCCCAAAGCTCAATCCACTACAAGACGTCATTACCTGCCAATGGCACATAGTCACAAAGCAACGTATAAATATATCGAGCGAATACAGACTGGTATACAATTAAGAAAAGTAGAGAAAAATGAAGGTAAGGTTGAAATATTTTTTTTAGCTTCGTAGATGCCTTCTAGTGCGCTGCGTAGTACGCCGATGCTTGAAGCTTGGCTCCAGAGGTCCCAGGTGCCGCCGAGTTGGGCGCAGACGACACCGAAATAGGAGTCGCTCCAGACGAGACCATAGAGGGAGGAGAATCGTACGCGCCGTGAGCGTTAGAATTCATGCTGCCTGGGTGGGCTGGCGCCATCATAGGCATAGGGGCATGGTACATTTGCGATGTCGCACCAGCTCCATCCATTTTGTAGTAGTACACGCCATTCATATGTTGTTGTTGCTGCTGCTGCTGCTGCTGCTGTTGGTGGTGGTGGTGGAAGGCGCCGCTAGCGTTGGGGTGGTTAATCGAGTCAAAGGACGCCGGGCCTCTTCCATTGACGGGAGGCATAAACATACGCGGCTGGTTCAGCGATGGCTTGCTGGCACCCATTCCATTGGCACCCGCCAGGGGGCTCACTCCACGACTGAGATTGGCTCCAATGTTTGCCATCGATCCGTTGCCCGACGCAGTGTTCCCCATCTGCGGATACAGTGACATTGACGATATCGCCGTCGTCGAGTGCGATCCGTGCGACGGCCCCAGCGTTGGCGAGGCATGCCGACTGCCAGCCGCACTGGGCACAGCCGACACAAACCCATCGCGTTGTAGCTTGATGTAAATGCGCTTTCCGTAAGGAGTGTGGCGGATGAGAGGCAGCAGCGGGATGATAGCCTCGATAATGTCCAACCGCTGGTACTGGTCAGCAAAGTCGAGCGCCGTCTGCACAACGTAGTTGCCGTACGAGTCGCGCATCAGCGCATCTAGCTTCTCGCGCTGCAGCAACGGCGCTACCAGCATCTTGCGAGTGGCGGGGCTGGCAATGCGGATGCACTTCTCCATGACGTTGGACGAGAACTTTTGCACAGACAGCCCGCAGATGTGGTCCACAAACTTTCTGATCAGGGGCTCGGAGAACGCTTCCATGTTCAGGTCCAGCACGTATTGCACCACATAGTTGCCAAACTGGTCTTGCACAAGCTGCAATGCCTGAGAGATGATCACGTCAACCAACTGGCTCTTTTGGCTCTCCGCCGCAAAATCAATACAGCGCTGGAACACGCAGCACCCGTGGCGGTGAGTGGCAACATCGAAGCAGCTTTCCGCAACAGAGTCGTAGATAAACTGGTTGTTTTTGCTCGACAGCCTGCTGAGGCACTTTTGGATGACGTGGTTGCCATTCAGGTCGCGGATCAGCAACACCACGGCTCCACGAAGCGCGCTAATAACCAAGTCGATCTGCTCCTGAGTCGCCAGCAGCTCGATTATCTTTTGCACCGCCCGCGTTCCATGCGCGTTCAACGATATGCTGACCAGATCGGATGATACGCCGGCGATGACCTGTGTGCGCTGCTTGTCGCTACAGTGCTCCAAGAGCTTCTGGCAGAGATAGTTGCCAAACGGATCGATCATCAATACGGACGAGCGCGGCAGTACCTCGGAAAGGATCATCTCCACATGGTCCTCCTGGCCGTCCTCGAGCTTCTTCTGGAGGAACCGGCACCCGTACTGGTCCTTGCACACGTCAAAGATCGTGCCCCGCAGCCCCTCAAGCGTGGCGTTGGTGAATCGGTTGGCCTCGGTCTCTCCACGACGATGTGCCTTATTACTGCCGCTCTTTTGCTGGCCATGCATGCCTTGGCCATGCGCCACTATCGGCGCCGACTGAAGGGCTGCTGATGGCGCCATAGAAGCATGCGATTGCTGGCCATGACGCTGAGACTGCAGTGCTTGTTGCTGAGACGACGGATGCTGGCCATGCATGTGGATGTGCGAGGCTCCATGGTGGGGGTGCTGCATCGGGGTCGGAGGGATGCTGGGAGGCGCGGTTTGGTGGCCCACTCCATACATCCCAACAGATGCTGGTCCGAAGGAGCCCTGCATGCCATAGTTGTTGATCATCGGCGTGGACGCGCCCGAGGCTGAGCTGCTTCCAACATACGACTGCGTGCGGCCAACCATCATACCTGAAGCACTGCCGCCATACGGATAATTGAGAGCGCCACCCATGTGGCGGCCACCACCCATGTCATATGTGATATCGCCATTGACGCCAGGGTAGCCCTGGTACTGGGCGCTGTACAGCAGTCCAGGCGAGTCAAATCGAGCAAGTGCGCTCTGGTCTGCGAATCCAGCACTGGGTGGACCCCCACGTGGGTGGTTGGGCACTTGGGGAACATCGTCGCCTTGCAAAACATGGTACTGCTTGGCGTTGAGCACAGGCGTGCTGGCGTTGCGGATAAGCCCAATGTTCCGGCTAGGATCATACGGCCGCAGATCGTGCGCCGCGTCGGCATGTAGCACGTCTCCGTTCATCGGCCGCAGCTGAGTCTGACCGCCAGTAACTATAGAGGTGCTTGGCGCAGCTCCAGACAGCCTGGAGTCGCGCTGATACCCATTATAGCCGGCTTGCCCAAGTGCAAACGCCTTACCTACGCCTTGACCGCTTGGAGCTCCATCACCATAGTGTCCAGCCGACACAAGATCCGCGGTGCTACCAATAGTTGATATGCGTGCGCTAGCGTTCTTGCCCATACCGTCCTCGTCGAGCAAGCCATGGGGTAGCTTGGGACTTGTGCCCAAGGCGACGGTGGCAGAAGTAGCAGCATCGCTGCGGAAGGCGCCAGAGCCGTTGCGAGCAGATATCGAGTGCCCATCAAGTGCAGGTAGGTGGCCGGACACGCCGTTAGCCAAGCCGACTGTGTGGACCGGGTTGTCGTTAATGGAGAATCCCTCGAGCTCCTGCCACAAGTTCTGGTACTCGAGAGAGTTGCGACGCGAGACAGGAAGCGATTTTACATAAAAGTCGTTAAACCCACCCTGCGCCAGGGTGCTCGGTGAGCCCTGCTGTGACTTCATAGTGTCGAGCATCCCGGAGCCCATGTCGAGGATGTTCTGGTTGGCACTAGTGTCCTTGTCACCCACACGAGTCGTCCCAGACGAATGAAGTGCAGGGTCGCCGAGGACGCTGTTGAAGCGCGACTGCGACAGCCGGTGCGAGGATGTCGTTGTCTGTGCTGAAGGCGGTGCTTGTCCAACACCACGACTACCACCCGAGGTCAAGTGCGACTGGCCCGCACTATATGTAGAGTCGTTAAACAGGCTGTGAGGCGAGCCCATGATCGAGCCAAGAGGGTGTACACTAACCGGCGAAGTAGTTGATGAGAGCGAGGAGCCATTGCCAACAATGCGACCAAGTCGCGATGTGTGTGCCCCTGGTGTGTGCTCGCTGATGGACTCGCCACCAATCTCGAATATAGAGGCGTGTCTCACTGGCTGGCCGCTTGTCTGCTTTGGCGCTGCAGGGCTGATGAAGGAGGCGGCTTTAGTAGCAGCAGTAGCTAGTGCGCTAGTGTTGGCGGCCGACGCAGGTGCGGTGGTGTCAGCTGCGGCAGTAGCAGAGGGCAAAATCGAGGCCGAAGCCAACATGGCCGGGGTCAAGCTGGCATTGGCTGCGACGTGGCCTGGCCGTGTATCTTGTGTGCTTTCAAAGTTGGAGTCGATTGCAGCACTTGAGCAGACAGCATGTGCCTACATTAGCCAACACAAAAAGGAATGGGCATACGAAAAGCCATGAGGCGGAGTTAGTACTGGGGCGATCGGGGGATAATCGTTTAGCAAGTCGCAGCAAAAGCGTGACAGATACAAAGTTGGTAGTGTTTTAAAGCCTTGGGCTATAGCACAGCCAGTTGCCCTGTACACGTTTATCCATCCATCATCCATCCGAAACACAAGGGCTGGCTGTGAAAGCGTGGGGATATGGCGCGGCCGGCATGCATGATGGATAAAGCGGGGTGTGTAAACTACGTGACTAGAGGCAGGGTCGCATGTAGGGCGTGCGTTAAAAAAAGCAGGGCATGTTAGGTAACACAAACAGCTCGCTGTCGTGGTACACTTTCGGGGGTATACAGAGCTGGTGTATAATACAGTACCTTTGTGTCGGCACTCGACATAGCAGCAGCGCTACCAAATGGGTCAAAGGGTTTTGTTGGACCCGACATCATTTGCCGTATCGGTTGAGTCAGCAGCTGACTGAATAGGGCGTATTCCTGCTAACGCCAATCGAGCGAATTCGAATCAGAGACCAGCGCGTAGTTTGCTAACAGCGGTGGCTCATGCAAACACGGAACAGACCAGGAGTGCGTTGTTGGTTCGTGCTAGTCGGAAAAAGCAGCAAATATGTGCGTGACAACGGAGGGGAAGGAAGGCAAAAAAAAAAAAAAAAAAGTCGAGGGAGAAAAAAGGACAAGGCGTCGATTTTTTTTTCCTAAGAGACGAATAAAAAGAAAAAGGAAACCGAAAGACGACGAAACCGGCAAGAAGAAAAGTAGAAATACCGGTGAGAGGAGAAAAAATACAACTGGCTCTGGGCAACTACTAATAGCGAGTCAGTGTATAAAAGCAATAGTTATAGCCACTCGTGCTGCACGTGCACAGTGGGTTAAGCTGGGAGGTAAGAGGGGGTACTGCTTGCCAGGGCTACCAGAGCCAAGTAACAAAGTACCAAAGTGTGGTGAGCCTCTTAGAGATTCAGCGCTGAGAGCACAGTGTGTATGCACAGCCGTATAAGAGAAACTACAAGAAGAGGGAAAAGTACGGGCGTGGCTGAGGCAAGTAGCAATTACAAATGACAAGGTAATAAAACTAGCGAAAAAAAGAAGAATATTGCCAAAGGGGCTGCTCTAAGAAGTTTGCCACCCCTGTGCGCGAGCACTAAGCGCACTTATATCCTTTATGCCTTTACATGAGCTAAAATTTTCTATAGCTGATTCGACGATCTGATGATCTCTGAGATCTAAATGTCAAGCTAGGTGCGCTCGATCTCGCGCTGCTTGGCCTTGAGCTGGTCCTCGATCCGGCCGGTGTACTTGTCAGTCACGGTCTGAATATCCTTCTCCCAGGCCTTGACCTCGTCCGGGGTCATATTGTCCTTGGAATCAGCCTTGAGCCGCTTCATCGCGTCTTGGCGGTTTTTGCGCACGTGCACACGCGCGTTCTCAGCCATTGCGCCCAGGCTCTTGAGCAGCTTCTCTCGCGACTCCTTGGTGGACTTTGGCACTGGCACGATAATGGCATCCTTCTCGATGCGAGGGTTCAGGCCCAGGCCAGCACTGCGAATAGAGGTCTCAATGGGCCGCTGCGTATCAGGGCTATTAGGGATTACGATGAGGTTCTGAGCGTCCTTGACTGCAATCATAGCGAGGTCTGGAAGCGACGCTGACCCGCCCTTGAGCACCACGCGGACACCATTCAGGATAGCTGGACTGGCCCGTCCTGCACGCACAGCTTGTAGCTCCTCTGCAAACCGTCCTACGCTGTGCTCCATCTGCTCAGTCATCTTGTCCAAATCCAGAGTCATCTCTACTGGGCCGCTATCCTCGTCGTCCTCTTTGCCCCTTTTGGAACCTCCCTTGCCCTTTTTCGCTCCCTTCTTACTGGATCCATAGTCTCGGCACTGCTGCTGAGAAAATAGGTTGGAGGAAGGTGCCGGGATCAGTAGTGGCTGTCTAGAACATAGTGATCCACTTGCTACTGTTATTGCGGGCGTGGCTATCCGGAAAGAACAGCCCGGACGACGCAGCTGGCGAGCTGTAATGGCAAACAAGGCACGTGTAGACATCGAGTATATGTTATAAATGTAGATAGATAAGCAAAAGAGCCACAAAGTCCACCTTACGTCCACTTACCAAGGTGCTCTTCAGATCAACAAATCGCAAATTGATTATCGTCTGCCCTCAAGGTCTTGAAAGTTGGCTCTTTGGCTCTTTTGTGTGTTTCTTCTTTGCTCGATTTCTAAACTTTCTTTCTGCAATAATTGTCACAAAATCGCCCATCAAAGCGAACGCCAAAGCTTTAAATCGCATCTCTACTCATCCATATTTATATTTTCAAACAAAGATGGATAACAGCGCGTCGCAGGCAAATTCGCTTTTCAATTCATTCGCTCCAGTCGAGCACCTCGGCAGACGGCGCCCTGAACAGAATGCCAGTAATTCGCAATCTCCCGGGCCTACGTACAGCACCGGTCCAGATAACACGCACCGCAACTTGGGCTTTAGCGGCTCATCGTCGGCCAACACCAGCACGCAGTCAATCGCTGGCTCCACACCACAGCTCCCGCAAAAGGAACTCAACTACAGTCTGCTGCAAGCCCTGCTGAAGCCACAGCCTCCGCCCTCCCAGACATTTTCGGCGTCACACACGCCCCAGCTGGCTTCGGATATAGAAAGGTCGTTCAGCCACACGCCAAATTCGGCCCCAGCCTTGCCTCCTCAGGGAGCATCTGTGCCTACAAATGCAATGGAACAGCTCAAGCGCATGGTGGCAGCCCAGCCATCCAATGTCGACGGCGAGCAGTCTTCGCACGATGCTCGGATTCATCACTTGCAGCAGCCTGCGCATCAGGCCATGCCGCCTATGAGCGACAGTAGCGACGTCGGTGCTCCGGCTTCGGAGGGCGGGAGACCTGCCAGGAATAAACAGGAGAAGCCCTCACTGTCGAATATTGACGTCCGCAAGGTGAAACTGCGCGCCAAGCCAGAGTCCGTTTTGATCTCGCTCCTTCAACAGCCATCGCGCTTCAAGCCTGGACGGCTCATCTCTGTTAGCCGCGACTTTATTTGCTATGCCGTGCGCAGCAAGGAAGGTGGTCGTATCCGCGTTATCCACCAGTTCCATGGGCAGTCAGCAAAGATGCTGGGCCACACTGACTCGATCGTCGACATGGCATTCCATCCTTGCTCAAAGGAGCAAGACATGCCTCAGATCCTCGCCTCGTTGGGCAAGGATAACCGCTTGGTCGTCTGGCTAGTCGGCTCTGGCGCTGCTGAGCCCGTGTCTGTCGAGGATGCGATTGCCTACGAGCCCTTCATCAATGTTGACAGCGGTGAAGACACTCGCTTTATCAGCTTGGCCTGGCGCAGCCAAATTGTCGATGGCTTTATGGAGCTATGTGTGGGCACGGATATGGGCTTTATGGTTGTCAAGGCGCCTGTCCCAGTGCCACACGGCAAGCGCTCCGATCTGCCAAACGAAGGGCTCAACATCATGCCAGTGGCTACTGACGCCGCCGTCACGGCTATCGAGCGTGCTGGCCTGCGCTGGGTTATAACTGCTACCGCCGACCAAATAGTCCGGATCTACGAGCTTGAGAGTCATTGGGAGACTAGCAGCCAGGCCTACAAGACCGTGTCCGAGCTGCCGCCCTGCGAGCACCCGATCGATACCTTGATTTATATTGCGCCAGCCGTCGCTGCCGATGGTGCGGGACACCTCATTGTCGGCTCCCAAGCGAACAGGCGGGCCGAGCTATGGTGGCTTGGCTTCAGTGTCGATCAGATAAAGCTGATTCAAACGTATTCCTTTGTCGGAGTACCCAACAAATCGCAGTATTTGTTTGCCAAGCTGGCATGGGCCGAGCAGGGCCGCTGTCTAACGGTTACCGCCAACTACTTGCCGGCGGCGATACTCGTTATGCGCTCCAATGGACATGGCGAAAAGATGACTCTAAGCAACCCAGTCGGATACTCGCTTGGGGAGGAGCAGCCGACTCTGAGCCTGGTATCGGCGGTGGAGACTCACGCTGGGGATGAAACTACGACTACCTGCCTCAGCGTCTATAGCGTACACACACGACTAGTTCAGCAACTGCAGATCAACGGCTTCAAGCCCGTTGAATACGATGCGACACTCCCGGATCCAGCTTCTCTCTACGGCATTGCTCCTGTTGTAGAGGCTTCTTTGGAGTTTGCCTCTGGCCCCGTGCGTACGCTCACCAACGCTGCGCCAGTCGAGGAAAGCCCTGTACTTGTAGAAGACACGCCTCATGTGCCAGCCTCCGACTACCCACGCCAGCCGTCGCACCAGGCGCCTGAAGTTGCTGCGACGCCTGCTGCTGCTCCAGCCTTGCCAATGCCCCTAGAGCTTGGCGCTGGCCTAAACGAAGTCATTGCGATAGCGGTGAAGGAGCAGCTAGAGTTGCAGATGCCCGTCATTGCTGCCAGTCTGCAGCCCGAGCGCACGCAGATGTCTGCGACTTTGGATCCCAAAGTCGAGGCAAAGCTTGTCGAGCGCATAAGCACCGAAGTGGAACGCCGGGTCACCCAGAGCGTGGCAGCGGCTATGGAGCAGACGCTCATTCCGGCGTATAGTCGTGCCACGGCAGCCATGTTTGAGCAGATGCAGTCTACGTTTGAGTCTGGGTTGCACGAGTGGTGGCTTCGCTTTGGCCAGATGATGCCTCCTCTACCGCCGCCGCCGATTGCCACTCCTCTGTCGCATATGATGATGATGACCCAGCCTCAGAACCAGGTCCCAGGTCCCAACCCCATGGTGTCGTTGGGCGAGGTACAGCACCAGCACCAGCGCATGGTTCCCAACATGCCTCAGCAAGTCCCGCCGCAAGCGCATGCGATGAATATGCCGCGCCCTGCTTCTGGCGTTGCTGCTGCTGGCCCGAACCACATCGATTCGTTGATGAGCATTTTGAACTTGCAGCCACAGCAGATGCAGCAGCCTCAGCAGCCTCAACAGCCTCAACAGCCTCAGCACCTGATGGATTCAGCCATTGCAGCCCATGGCCAAAAGACCAACGCACAGATGCGCAACTAATTGCTTTGGTTAGCAGTCACTCTAGCACAGGTGTTTATTTTTATTTATTTTTTGCATCTTTAATGCTGTCAAGGATGAAAAACTAGAAAGAAAAATGGCAGCCGCTGGATTACATAAAGTACATGGCGGTATCCAGGTCTGCATTGACCTTGATGATTTTAGTAGCAATTCCCGGGTCGCCTGGGATGGTTCCTACGGCAGTCGATCCGCCATGGTAGCCAGATGCCTCGGTGGTAGCTTCTTCAAAGCCCATTCTCATGTCGAGAAGGTGGCAGCGAGCGCGAGCAGCAACACGATGCGCGTAGTACACGGGTGGAACGATGGAAACCGAGCGCGTGCAAATGGCATAGGTATAGCACAGATTGTACGTGAGCTGCTGGATGGCGTCGGCCGTAAACTCAGAGTCGTCGTGCAAGACATAGTAGTGCGTCGGGCGTGAGGTGCCCTGAATAGCAGCATGAGCGAACAAGTAAAAGTCGGTTATTCCAGGCGCAGTCACGGAGCGATCAATGACAGTGCCTGGCACGCAATTGCCAGTTTTGTCGCCGTCGCGACCCATGGGGAAGAAGCGCGCGTTGTGGCGCTTGAGCACAGCAAGGAAGGTGATATCGGGCTTGTATCCCTGCTCAAGCGATGCGCAGGCACGCTGGATCTCGATGAGCTCGCGGTCGCGGACCTGGCTGAACTGCGACTCGCTGACACCGTCACGGTAGAAGATGATGCGTCTTGGCTTAGTCCTCGTGGATCTATGGAATATCTTGAGGTGGCGCACCACAACCTCCTGCAGCTTGTCAACCAGCTCCTGGCGCGACGGCAACTGGATCAGCGTGGCGGCATAGCGGGTCCCCTCAAAGTTGGTTGAGCCAACCACAGAGGCGATCGAAGCCTTGTCCTGCTCGCCGGGTGCTGGGTGGGTGATGTCACAGCCCAAGAACAACGTGGGCTTGCCACGAAGCACTTCCTGGAATCCCGACTGCAAGAGGACCTGGTTGACGCCGCCCAGCTTGGCGTTGATCTTTAGGCAGAGGTTAGAGCAGTACTGCATATTTGGCCGCTGGACGTGCTTGGACTGCATGCACTGGGTGTGGATCCCGAGTGTCTTGTAGGCGCAGTTCTTGACGTTCTGGTAGACCTGCACGTTGGTCGTCGGTAGAACGACCAAGAGGAATTGCGGCTTGATGCCAGGCGGGCAGTTAACGCCCTTGAGCGCGTGCAACATCTCTTGAGAAATATCGGCGTTAGGGTTGCCGTACGAAATGGGCGGGTGGGGTTCGTTGACGCGGTAGCCGCTCTGGTTGCATCCACTGACCAGGGCAGTGATGAATTGTTTCACAGCGTTGTCGCTTACATGCTGGCGGCTGGCTAGCACTAGCACGGCCCAGTGGTCGAGAGGTTTGCCAGATTGCTTGACTTGCTTGTTGCGCAAGTCCCACGCACCACCACGCGGCGCAAACGACGGCTCACGCGAGCCGGATCCGTACTCGATGGTTGGCGTGGGCAGCACGCGCGACTCGATTTCGGCGAGCTTGTTGGGCAGGGACAGACCGAACGATTGGACAATGGGCGAGCCGCCAAGATTGCGCTTCTTGAGGATATCCACGATGCGGTCCATGTTTTTGCCGGGGTGCTGACAGGCAAACTTGACCATGTCGCCGGTCTGTCTTTCGTTGAGGTTGCCCTTGAAGCGCTGGTTCTCGACGATCGAGCAGAACTCAATAGGGAACACGGACTTTCTCCTGTCAGTGATTCCAGGGAGGAAAGGGTAGTTCAGCTTGATGTTGTAGCGGCGCAAGTAGTACTCGGCAACCGTCACGTTTTCAGTGTGGCCGGGCTTGTCGGGGTCTTCCCAGTCAAACGATTCTTGGTCGAGGGCTCTGGTCGTCGTGCCTCGCACAGAGAACTTGCGCTTGCCCTTTAGACCGCGGTGGCTACAGTACACTTGCAAGCCGCGCAGGTACTTTACAACATCGCCCATGTCGCGCATATTGTCCCGAGTGAGCCGGCCACGAAGCATACTGGGCTCTCTCACATCAAGGACATTCACCAGAGCGTCGAGGAGGCTGCCGGGAGGGTACATGGCGGTAACAGCAGTATTCACATTGAGGTAGAGGTGGTCGATTCCAGGACGCACGCTGAACGAAAAACCCCGCCAGAGCTCCAGACCGCCTACCGTGACGAGTGACTGCTCGCGCGTAAAGAATGAGCGGTTGAATCCAATCATCTCCAGATGCAACACGGATCCGATAGCTAGATCGAGAGCGTTGAGCGCAGACTGGATCTCGCCAACTGCGATTCCGCCTCGGCCACGCACATAGTCTGCCAGGATTTTGGTATTGACTACCGCGGCTTCGCGGAGGCGAATAATGTACTTTTCGGTGCGCCCATCCTCCTTGAAACTCAGATCTAGCTCTAGCGTGTCCTTGGCCTCACACACACGCTTGGGCGCATATGCGATCTTGCGTGAGTCGTACACCATCGGGATACCATTGAGCTTTCCCTGCCGGTGCTCGCCCATTGCAGCGTCAAAGACGGACCGCATGTACGAGGGCGATGGCAGCTTCTTAAACTCACCGCGCTCAGGGGTGACCACGACATCGTACTGGTAGATATCCCTCTCGGGGTACTTTGAAATCTCCACAAAGTTGGCATATACCTTCTGACGCTTGCCTTGAGTGCCATGGCTAGCAGGCTGAAGGGCAGTCGAGTGCGAGATGTCGCCGCCGCCGCCGCCGCCGCCGGGCCCAGGTTGGTTGCTCATGCTTTAGATAGAAAAGAATAGTGAAAAGTGGATGTCTGCAAAAAAAAAAGAGGTGCGAGGGCAGGAGGAGGAGGAGAATATAACAGAGTCGAGAGCGAAGATGTAGGCAGTAGTAAACGTTTGCAGCGGAGAGGGAAGCCAGAGACCGGAAGAATCCGAGACATTGTGATGTGCCACATGGTGTTAATGGACACACGCCTCAGGAATCTTTAATCTATATGGCTCCTTTAAATGCCGAAATGATGGTTTGGGCGGCATGGCGCGCAATAAACGCGTTTGTGTATTGTTCAAAATCAATGGAGGTAGCGAAGCAGTTATTTGTCCTTGCGAGATTCCTTCTTGGACTTGCTCTTGGCAGCAGGGGCCCCAGGAGAAGACGCGGCGGAGGAGCTGGCGGCGGCGCCATCGGAGTCGTTCTCAATAGCAGCAACCTCGGAAGGGTTGGCGGCGGCTCCACCAGTCAGCGCGGCAAAGGGATTCTCCGGGATCCAGGGGCGCTTCAAGCTGTCGGTGGCGGGCTTTCCCAGAATGTGGATCTGGAACAGCTGGCTCTTGTAGAGGTTGAGCATGGGCAGCAAGGTCTGGAGGATCAAGGGCTGAATGTAACCAAACTTGAAGTGCATAAAGGCGACAATACCAATGGTGAACAAGGACGACTTTTGGAGCTTGGCGATTTCAGCCAAGTCATAGCGGCAGATAGTCGTTTCGATACGAGGCGCGCCCTGGTTTCCGGGTGCTGGGTCGTCGTACTCCAAAGCAGTAGTGTCGTTCTTCTTCTGGATCAAGCTCTTCATGTAGAAAGTAAACGCAATCATCAACGCCGTCGCCACAGCATAGGCGCTACGGATAAGCATTGCGTACTCGGGGTCCTCGAGTCCGGCCCTCTTGACAATGTGCATGGTGCCAAAAATGACAGCCATTTGCAAAAGCTACAACATACAGATTACATGTGTGTGTTTAAATTGGCAGCCCATCTCGGCGGTAGGCAGTGGTGGAGATAGTGTCAAATTCGAGTAGTGGATGTCGTACCTGGTCCTGCATGCCAGCCATTTTTAATAAATTGGTATGTTTTTTTATCGCGCGTCCAAGAAGGAGAAATAAATAAATCGAGAAAAGATAAAGAGAAGAGCCAAAACGTATCCGTACTTAAAGCGGAAGGACGGAAGCGGTTAAATGGGTATCCCCTCAGCAGTGGCACTGGCAGCAAATACAGTAAAGGTGAGAAAAAAAAAAAGACGCAGCGAATGGATTTTGTATTTACTGACTGGCTGGCAAGTGAAAGAAAAAAATAAACAGGAAAAGCTCGCCAGGGACAGATAAGCGACAAACGCAGCTTAAAGAGTGAGCTCGCTGAGCAGGGCGTCGTCGGGATTGAGGGCGCGGAAGAGGTCGTAGTTGAACTTGTCTCCATCGTCGACCAAGCGCTGGCACATCTTGTCAATGGCGATAACGCTGAGAACGGTCTGGATATACGCGTCAATCAGATCGTCGATTCCAATGCCGAGCTGGTTAAAGTCCTTGCGGTCCATGAGCACGAGGCGCTGCGACTCGGTGGTCCACGATCCATCGGGAAGCTTGACAGAGAGATTGGTGCCGAGCATGCCCCAGGACGTAGCGGTGGGATCGTCCTCAAGCTTGGCGATAAGCGGGAGGCGGGCGCGGCGGGCGTAGATGCTGATGGGGCGGAAGCCGTCGCTGGCGCCAGCAATCATCATGCGCACGTCGCAGACAAAGATGTTGTTCTTCTTGTTTGGAATTGTACCGACGTGGTAGAAACAGCCGTCGTGAGTGGTGCTGGACCAAGAGGCGTTGCCGACGAGGCTCTGGACGATGAACTTGTCGTAGCGGTGGTCGAGGGTCATAAAGTTCTGGAGATCCTCCTTTGTAGTGATGGTCCACACGCCCTGGCCAGCGTTGCTGTAAGGGTTCTTGATTACAGCGTGGCCACCCATGCTGTCGATCCACAGCGGCACCTCATCGCGCACAACGTTGTAGATGGTCAGCGGCACGCGCACAGACATGTTGTAGGGCCGCAGCTCTGCATTGAGCATCTCGTAAGCGCGGGCTGCCATCATCTTGTTGCGGCCACCAGCAAGGCAGGCAATGACAGGGTTGAGTACGCGGGTGCGCGTGTACAGTGGGATGCGGCTCCACGGCCGCTGCGTGACGTAGCGGAAGCAGGCGCGGATAGGGTGCCAGGCGCCAGCGGCGTCGCGGATCTCCATGACGCGGTCAGTCCAGCGTACGGGCGGGTCCTGATCCGAGTCGTGGTACTCGACAAGCCACACATGCTCGCCGCTCTCCTCAGCCATGGCGGCAGCGTAGCCCGAGGCCTCCATGTGGTTCTTGTCGTAGATGACGGCCAACTCGCCGTCAATCTCGGCAGTCTTGAGCAGGTCGCCAAAGGCCGAGCGCAACACGCTGCGGTAGCCGCCGCACTCGTCAGTGTCTTGTAGGAGCGGCATTGACTTTTGGCCCGAAGGACACGAGTTGGTTTCGATGATGATCATCTGGTGCTGGCCCTGGTCGGTGGTGACGTTGAACAGGTCAGATCCGGCCCAGGCAAAGTGCTTGGGCTTGTAAGCCAGCAGCTCGCGCAGCTTGTCCTGGTTGACGTTGGGCCGCAGATGCACATAGCGCGCGATGATGCGCTCATTGCCAAGCTGGAAGAATGACGACACGAGCGGGTGGATTTGGGCGTTTAGAACGCGCGGGTAAAAGTGATTGGCTTGCTCAAAGTCGCCAGCCATGACCAGCTGAGCGTTGCATCCCTGCTTAGACTTGGCCTTGGCGACGATGACATCAGCACCGGCCTCGGCCTCAGCATTAGCACTGACGTTGTCAGCGTCGCCGTCAGTCTCGTCGCCAGTGGTCGAAGAAGCGGTAGTAGCAGCAGCAACGACAGCCGGGCAGCAAGGGACGATGGGGCCGGCGGACGAGCTGGAGCGCGAGTGGCCGATGCTGGCGGCGAGGCTGCCAACAACGGTGGGGGCATCGTTAATGTCGAGGTTGGCGAGATTTGCTGCAGCACCGTCAATAACAGCAGTCTTGGCGTCCTCGCTGGAGGGGACAACGGCAGCCAGGGGGTCGACGGTGGCGGCGTCGGTCGAAGCGGCAAGCGGCTATCGGAAAAGAAGGCAAACATACATCTTGGATTCAGTTCAGGACTGACGTTGGGTGCAGCTGAAATCGGAAATAGGGCAGGCGAGCGAGCGAGCGTGGGCATATACCAAATGTTTCAGCATATATGTTGCATGTACATGTTCGCTTTCCTTTGGCGCTGGCAAAGTCAACCAGCCAAGAAAAGGCCCATCATGAGCACAGAGGCGTGCTGCGCACTGCGGCTAACTCTTCCGAGACTTACCATCTAAGAAGAGGCTAGCGTATTCAGGCGGTGGCGGCTGATGCGTGAAAATAAAAATAAAAACAAGCAGCGGAGAATGGAGGACGAGAAAGACAGCAGATAAGCGAAGGTGGGAGGAGGAGGAAGATGAAGGAGCGCGTCTGGATTTATAGGGCCGGGGGACGAGTGCATTACGTGCCAAAAAAAAAAAGATGAAACGACACTTTTGCATTGGGGACGCCATTGTACAGTCAAACTTTCAATGAGTTTGGATCAAGATTTATTCCTAAACCCAAAGTCCATTTTAAATATACTGTCCATCAGCAGCAATGACCTTCCTGCGCCACTTCAACCATTCATCAACAAGAGTCGTATGGTACTCCAGTGGGACACGAGAGACCATTTTGTTCAAGCAGGTTTAACCAATTCTTCCTTTGTCTCAACATCATTTGGCATCTGGCTTTTCATCCAAGGGAAGAATAAAAAGTCGCTGGGTGACAGATCTGTAGAGTACGGAGGCGCCTTGAGTAAATGGAACATTGTTGGGTCCATGTCCCTAGGGAGATTGTGTGGCTGTGCGTTGTCAAAGTGCATGTGTATTCTTGAAGGACAGTGGTTTCCAGCTATAGACTTCCAAGCTTTGACGACTTGTGGAATAGCTTTTCCCCAAAAATGGTCTGATTCATATACTCTCCACGTCGAGGGTAGTGCTCAATGAGACACCCCTTTTGCGACACAAAGAATGTACATAGGACCTTTTTATCCCAATGACTTGGCCGTACTGATTGAGCTTCAGGCACATCATGTCCTGTGAATGGATGACGTTCGCTATGTATCGGCAGCATATGGAAAGATAAATAGGTCTCGTCGCCTGCCACAAGGTTGGCGCGTGTCTGTGAAGTTGCGTTGGTATACTTGTCTATAAACTTGTGGCAGAAATTGAGCCTTGATTTGATTTGGTCAGGCGTCAATACATGAGGTATCATATGGTCCATACCATGTGTGTACCCAAGCCGCTCAGCTACAATGTGCTGTACCCTGACAGTACTACAGAGCCCAACGGTCGCTAGCTCCTCCCAAGTAATACTAGGGTTCTCAACTACTTCGTCGTGAAATATTTTGGTCAACTCGTCATTATCGTAGTTCAGAATTCTGCCTGATTTGGGGCGATCTTTGAGGTTAAAATATCCCTGTTCAAAGCGCTTATACCAGTATCTAATGCTGTTCTTACTAACGCTCGCACCCGGTCCTAGGCCATGAATATAAGAGAGAGCATCATCCAAAGAAAGACCTTGAGCGAAACTGCCCAGAATAAAAACATGAAGTTGAGACTTAATTTTACCCTGGAATTCTGGGGTTGAATTTTGTGAGAAGTCGATTCTTTTAAGAGGCATATTTATAAATAGGAGAGGTATCGAAGTGAAGTAAGAGTGCAAAAGGTGGTTGTTGTCTGCGATCTTGAAAAAGGCAAGGACTAGGGGGGCATAGGTATTCTAGGTTTTGGGAATCCAGACTCATTGAAAGTTTGACTTTAGCAGCAAGCTTCCTAGGTTGTGGACAGGGCGGGGGGTTTCCAACAAATAAGAACAGCCGCCATGGGACGAGGCCCACGCCAGCTGCTGGCGTAGGATACGGTGTTGACCTTTCTTTTGCAGACAAAGCGCTGCGGCAGACGAGCCTTTTTTTCCACCTTGATCCACGATCTTCGCTGCTTACTGGTGACTGTTTGCGCACGTGCAGCTGCCACAGGCCACGGTACGCAGGTATGCCAGCCAAGTAGCACCTGACGCTAGCAATGGCAACAAAAAATTTCAATCGCGCATTGTGTGATTGATAATAGTAGTGCAGTGAAGCATTTTACCAAATCTGAAGGTGCTGCATGTGCACACATGCAGACACAAAGTCTGAATCTGGATAGGCTTTTATTTTTTTTGGCGCAACCTCTAAGCGCAAATTTGAATCTGGGTACCATGATTAGATAGAAATAGATCCATTAAAAAAATTAGTCCACAAGCACCGACCACTTTGAGGGCACATCGCCATACTGGATGTCCATCAGCGCCTTGTAGATACGCCCGGCGACTGGCCCGGCCTGGGATTCCGGGTGAGCCGGGTCCAGCGGCACCACATAGTCCTTGCCCTTGAAGTGGATGCGGTTCACAGGCGTCACGACGCAGGCAGTGCCAGCGCCGAATATCTCCAGCAGGCGGCCCTCGTCGCTAGCACGCGCAATCTGCTTCATGTTGATCTTGCGCTCGCTGACCTTGAATTCGCCCCACCCGCGAGCCAGCTCCAGCACCGAGTCCCGCGTAACGCCAGGAAGAATGGTACCATCCAGAGGCGGCGTGACAAGCTCCTCCTCGCCAGCCTCATTGCGCCAGTGAACAAACAGGTTCATGGTGCCGACCTCCATCAGCTCGCTGTCCTCACCGATAGTCCACAGCACTTGCTGGTAGCCCTTCTTCTCGGCCTCGACCTGCGGCCCCACCGACGCTGCGTAGTTGGCGCCCATCTTGCGGTTGCCCACGCCGCCTGGCCATGCCCTTACGTTCGTCTCGTCGCAGTACAAGCTGACTGCCTTGAAGCCTGTTGGGAAATACGGCCCACACGGCGACGTAATGACGTACAGCAGCGCGCTGTTGGCACGGTGCACTCCCAGCGTGTTCTCCGTGGCAATCACCGTTGGCCGGATGTAAAGCGAGTATCCGCGGCCCTCTGGCACCCACCGCTCATCCGTGCGCACCAGCTCCTTGATGCACTCAATCACTTGCTCCCCGTCGAACTGCGGCAAGTGCAGCCGCTCCACGCTGTGGTTCATCCGCTCCATGTTCATGTCCGGCCGGAACAGCCGCACCTTGCCCTGCGCGTCGCGGTACGCCTTGAGTCCCTCAAAGCACTCGAATGCGTAGTGGAACACTGAGCACGACGGGTCCAGGCTCAGCGGCCCGTACTCCTTGATCTGGGGCGCTTCCCACCCGCCCTTGGCCGTCCACTCCACCGTCAGCATGTGGTCCGAGAACGTGTGTCCAAACACAAGCTTCTCCTTTGCCACCAGCGCCTTGGGCGCCGTCGTCAGCGTCTTTTGCAGCGCAGCTGCGCGGATGTCGTCCAGTCTAGAACTTGCATGCAGCATGCGTGCGCCCAAAAGCGTGCCACGTTGCCCACCACGGATGAGTCCAACACCAAGTCGCAACAGAGATGTCATAGGGAGTGTTAGCAATAATATGAAACCGCGCTCTTGTATGGAAATCGGATACGGCAAGAGTAAAAAAGATAAAGAGAAAAGATATCGAGAGATGAGAGAAGAGGGACAATGGCGCTACCAGTGGATATGCAGAGTTTGCTGTGGCGCCAAAAAAATCATTAAATATTGATAGTTAATGAAAGGAAGAGAGGAGAGACAGATGGCGGAAGGCACATCATTTCATGCGCTCCCACGGCTCATATGCGAAGGGTGATTGCGCTGCTAGTAGTGACTCAGAAAGTGCCCGTCTTTGTAGAGCGGCACAGGGACACCGATAATGACATGTCTGAGTGTGTCACGCAGCTCTATCACGAAGGTTATCTCGCATAAGGCAATAATAATAATAATAATAATAATAGCAGTATGTCAACAAAAAAAGAACGTTGAGGTGGCGTACCCATGCATACATCTATCCTCTCAGCCACTTGTCACGCCTCGCCCTCAATGCAGAGATCGCTACTCACCTTTCGATAGTATCGGCTATAGCAACACCCATGGCTCTTTAATAGTTGATAAGTTAGATAAGATACAGTCGATATATTTGCTAAAGGGAGCTGCTACAGTATACTCGCCAAAAAAAAAAAAAAAGTCGCTAGATGCCGTGGGATTTTTCGACGCCCATGTTCCACAAGAGCGATAACTCTATCCCGCGCGGTAACCGCCTTGGCTAATCTCGTGCTACGTCAATACTTGGGTGAAATCAAATCACGGTGATAAATGGTCCCATTCAGGGTGCATTCCATTGGCCCCTCTTGCCTCACCTTTGCCCCACTTTACTACTTAAAATTATGAATTCACGCGAAGATGCCAAGCGAGGGAGCGTTGCCGACCAAAATGCGACCTCAGCTCAGGAGCCGCAGAGCACATTTGTCGCCTATCCTTTGCTGCGAGAGCCAGTCACTGGGAGCATACCTTATCAGCGCAACAAGTGGCATTCCACTATCGACAGGTCGCTCATACTGCTATTAACCATGCTCTGTGCCTTTACACGACTCTACCAGATCGGTCGCTCGAACAGAGTAAGCTGGGATGAGAGTTTTTTTCATTCTAGGTTTCCGAACCAGTACTTGAACCGTAGCTACTACCACGACGTCCACCCGCCGCTCGCAAAGCTGCTTATATCTCTGTCACGATTCGTGGTCGATGGCAACAATCGAAAGATTGAGCCCAAGGGCAACTACCCACCCGACTATAACTACACGTTTACGCGCTGCTTCATTGCTCTATTTGGAATTGGGCTGGCGCCACTGGCATATCTAACGTGTCTTAATCTCAACATGCATCGCAGGACCTGCTTTCTAGCTGGTATACTTGTCATCGCGGATAATGCGCTGTGCGTTATGAGCAGGTTTGTCCTTCTGGATGCGCCCCTGCTTTTCTTTACTGCTGCCGCGCTGTGCTCGATCGCTGGGTTCCAGAATTCTCGCCACTGTGCCTTCTCGCTCGCATGGTGGCGATGGCTATTGCTTACTGGCATTTCGCTTGGCCTCGTCTCCAGCAGTAAGTGGGTCGGCCTATTTGCGGTCGCTTTGGTTGGTTTGTACACCGTTGAAGAGCTGCTCAACATGTACACCGACTTTACCCCAGCGACTACGGCGCTAAGACACTTTGGCGCTCGAGTTGCCGCCCTGATTGTACTGCCACTTGCAATTTACATGGCAAGCTTTGTCGTGCACTTTACGGTTCTCAGCCGTAGTGGCTCGGGCGACGCAACGATGCCACCTGCGTTCCAAGCACGCCTTCACGGCAGCAAGCTGAACCACCAGCCATTTACAGTCATGTATGGCTCAGTGCTCAACCTACGTTCTATGCACCCTGGTTCGGGACTGCTTCATTCGCATCCGCACAAATATTCCGATGGGTCCCAGCAACAACAGGTCACTGGATACTCGCACAGTGACAGCAACAATGACTGGATGGTTATGCGTGTCGGAAATGGTTTCAATTACACCAGCGATCCACTTGTCCAAGTGAAGGACGGCGATACTGTGCGTTTGATGCACAAGAGGACATCAGCTATGTTGCACTCGCACCGCGCCCACAAGGCACCTGTCTCTACTCGCGACTACGAGGTTACAGCGTACGGCAAACCCGAGTGGACCGATTCCAATAACGAGTGGCGCATAGAAATACACAAGGAGGACAGCTCGGTTGCAAACGGTGAGATACATGCAATCACCACTCAATTCCGCCTTCGACATATCGTCACTAACTGCTTGCTCTCTGCAGCGGCCGTCAAGCTTCCGCCTTGGGGATTCCGTCAGACCGAGGTATCTTGTAGCCGCAGCCAATATTTGAAGTCCGCAGCCAATCTGTGGGTGGTCGAACGCCACGTCAATTCCCGTTTACCATCTGTCGACATGCGTCTGATGGTAAAGACGAGCTTTATCAGCAACTTCATCCGACTCAACATGGAAATGGCACGCAGCAACAACGCACTGATTCCTGACCACGACAAGTACAACCACTTGGAGAGCGATCCCTGGTCGTGGCCCTTCCTTGTATATCCAATGCGTATGCTTGGCTCGTGGAACAAGGGCGATATAAAATACTATGAAGTCGGCAACCCATTGATCTGGTGGGCCTCAGCGCTCATGTGTCTGCTGTATCCGCTTCAGCTGGCATACTACCACATACGCAAGGCGCGCGGCATACCTGGAGTTTGGGCTCCCGGAGAAGAGCTACACTTTTGGAATGCTGGAAAGCTGCTCTGGGGCGGCTGGGCCCTGCACTACTTGCCATTCTTTGCCATGGGACGCGTGACTTATATTCACCACTACTTGCCCGCTCTGTATTTTGCCATTCTTCTTCTTGCCTTTGAAGTCGACCACTTTTGCCGGCGCTCAACACTCGGTGGCCGCTCTCAAATCGCCATGGTAGCAATGTGTGCTATTTGTGTGCTAGCAGTGTTTTGCTGGTTTGCACCGCTTACATTCGGGTATACTGGATCCATAGGCGATCTCAAGTATCGACAGTGGCTTCCTACTTGGAACATTTATCGAGATAAATACGCCATGTAGAGCTGAGTTCCTCCAGAAAATGTACCTAATATATTATCTGTATTTGAATGGCCAACGGTCTGACTGGTGGTCCATTTTCAATCACGTGATAGAGAGAATGCTTATGCGGGGTGTAATCAGTGGAGCTAAATTTAGGTCTAATACTGCTTTAGTGCTGTCAAGATTCTCGGTCTGTTTTGCTGCCTCTCTCGTCTCTCTCGTCCTTTTTATGTGTGTGTATTTGTACTCACTCTTAACGTCCTCCCTACGACACATTTTGTTTTGCCGTTCGACTCCTTCCTTGACCTGTCTTTCATCGCCAGCGCAGTTGAGGCAATTGCCTAGCTTTACGAAACCAATTTCAACTTTACGTCCTTCAGTAGAATCTGCCCACTGCAAGCGATGAGCCTATTTGAGCAGTTTGCCGCTGGCAATGGAGCCAAACGGGGTATTTCAGAGGCTGCCAGCGATTTGAAGCCAACGTCTTCGCCTCCGCCAAAGTACGCTGAAAAGGACTCCTTGTTTGCGAGCGACAGCGACGACGACATTCCATCATGTCGGGCAAAGACCTCCAGACCCGATATTGCGCTCCAGCAGCGTAGTGAATGGTATCTGAGCCAGTACTGGGTACATATTGCGGTGCTTACTGTCTTCTCGGCCATGACCCGGTTCTATAAGATCGGGTTTTCAAATCGCGTTATCTTTGACGAGGCGCACCACATGGGGTTTGGTGGAAAGTACGTTAACCACACTTTCTACCACGACGTTCACCCGCCACTGGCCAAAATGCTGATAGGACTGTCCGAGGCACTGACTGGATTCGATGGATCGTTTGACTTCAAATCGGGAAGTCGGTTCCCGGCTAATGTCAACTACACGTTTATGCGCCTGTTCAACGCTAGCTTTGGAGCCACGTTGGCGCCAATGGCCTATGCGACGCTCATCAGCCTGAGGTGCACTCCGAATGCTGCATTGCTGGCTGGCTTGCTCGTGTGCTTTGACAACGCCCTGTGCACTATCAGCCGCTTTGCTCTACTCGACGCCATGCTGCTATGTTTTACGGCAATGAGCGTGCTGTCTCTATCGGGGCTGTACAAATACCGCAAGCAGCCATTCTCAGCGGCGTGGTTCAAGTGGCTACTCGCCACGGGTGTGTCGCTGGGCCTGGTCGCCAGTGCCAAATGGGTCGGGTTTCTCGCAGTCGCGCTAGTGGGTCTATACACCATATACGAGCTCTACGACCTCTTTGGACAGAAGGAGGTCGGCATAATCTCTCACTTTTGGCACTGGGCGACTCGCGTGGTGGCCCTTGTCGCAATTCCAGTGGCGATATACATGCTGTGCTTTGTCGTTCACTTCAGCCTTCTATACAAGTCTGGGCCAGGCGATGCCGAGATGGACAGTCTCTTCCAAGCTGGCCTGCAGGGAAGCGGCCTCCAGAACCAGCCATTGGACGTCGCATATGGCTCAAAGATCACGCTCAAATCAGCCCACCCAGGTGCCGGCTTGCTCCACTCTCACACGGACGCGTACCCGGACGGCTCAAAGCAGCAGCAGATCACCGGATACTCGCACAAGGACGCGAACAACGACTGGATTGTCAAAAAGGTCCATGGTCAGAGCTTTGGCAACACTACCGACACGATCGAGTTTGTAAAGAATGGCGATATTGTGCGCCTGGTTCATGAGCGCACCTCTCGCAATCTCCACTCGCACGCCGTAGCGGGGCATGTATCCAAGCGCGACTGGGAGGTTAGCGGATATGGCATGGATGGAACCTATCCCGACATTAACGATCACTGGCGTGTTGAGGTTGTTGAGGAGCTGTCCAAGAACAACCCGGAGCACCGTCTGCGCACGCTCGCAACTCGGTTCCGCCTACGCCACGTTGGACAAAACTGCGTGCTGCGCGCGTCGGGCAAGTCGCTGCCACAGTGGGCATGGCGCCAGTCTGAGATGGTGTGTGACCGGCGCAACCACCTTGACGAGAAAACGCTATGGAACGTCGAGAACCACGTCAACCCCCTCTTGCCTCCCGCAGAGCCCAATCAATTGAAGGGATCATTCCTGCGCAACTTTGTTCGTCTCAACCTCGCCATGGCTCGCAGTAACAACGCCTTGACTCCAGACAAGGACAAGTTTGATGCACTAGCGTCATCTCCGCAGGACTGGCCGATAATGCGACTTGGTATGCGGATGTGTGGCTGGGAGGATGGCGAGGTCAAGTTCTGGCTCATTGGAAACCCAGTGGTCTGGTTGCTCAGCACTTTGGCTGTGGTTCTGGGTCCGATCCAGATGCTCTATTATATTGTGCGCCGCCAGCGTGGGCTCCGCGACTTTGCGCAGGAAATGGAGTGGGAGACACATCTCTACGTCAGTGGCATCCTGTGGGGTGGCTGGGCATTGCACTACTTGCCGTTCTACGCCATGGGGAGGGTCACTTACCAACACCACTACTTCCCCGCGCTGTACTTTGCCGCCATGTACCTGGCCTACATTATCGAGTGGACTGGTCGCCGGATCTCTGGTAGCACCAATGCTCTTAGCACCAGGGTGGTTATGATTGGGCTGGGCATAGCTGCCGTAGCCAATTTCTTGTACTTTGCACCCTTTACCTTTGGCTTTGACTACCCGGCCAAGGATCTAGCTAGCCGCAAGTGGTTTTCGTCGTGGAACATTTACGACACAGCCAAGTAGTGTTCAATAGCACATCAATGGCGGTGACGTCATCGGAGTTTCAAATAAATATAAAGTCAATCAAATCATAACGCTAGAAAAAAAAAAGATATACGTACGTGAATATAACATTTCAGATAGCGGCGGCAAATGACCCGCACGTCTTCTTTATTATCGATCTTCCGAATGGAATGTAGCTTGCAGAGTACCAAGCGAGGGCGCAAAACTGGCAGATGGCCAGTACGAGGCATAGCGCGCCATTGCCGAGCGTAAACGCCAAGACAAATGTCAGCACCAGCAGCGTGATATAGACGAGGAAGGCAGTCAGTCGCACGGGCGCCGTGGCCATCTTCATCTGCCTCTTAAAGCCGACTAGGAAGCCCATGCCAAAGAGCGACAGCACGTTTCCAAGCGAGTAGCACAGCGCAAAGGCTACCATCTTATTGAGAAAGATAAACACCGAGCCTAGAATGCTCAGCACAAGTCCACCCACGAAGCAGGCTCCAAACGCCATGTACCTCTCGCTGCGCGACAGACTAAAGAGTCCTGGGTCATTTGACATGGGGTCCTCGACGCCAAATCTGCTGCCAGCCTGCCGTACGTTAAAGGGAAGTGACATATTTATAGACTACAGAGAATACTAATTTTAAATGTACAACAGATGGCGCTGGTAAGCAGAGTAACGCCACAGACAAATAATAGACGCCGTGGCCAAGAGCTTGGGACAACAAGACATGCCACATAAAGCCGTGATTAGATCGAGTGATCGAGATCTGGCGATATGTGGTCCCCCCTGCTCGAAAACTCTGCTCTCTTCCAAATTCGCGACATGGATTCAATCTCTTTTTCGTAAAAATTTACAAAAAAAATTATAATTCAGTAGTGCTTTACTCTTTTTCGTAACGGTAACAATCCTGTCTGTACTACACAATGGCTGCTGAGAACAAATTCGCTGGCGAGGATGTCGCCGAAGACACTGGAGCCGCCCAGGGCGTCAACCCCGCGGCCGTTGAGAAGCTGCAGAGCGCTGCCGAGCGCAAGGCGCGCAAGGCCATGCAGAAGAAGGGTCTTGAGCAGGTCACTGGCATCAACAGCGTCACCATCATCCGCAAGAACGCGCCCATGTTCTCGTTCTCCGCGCCCGATGTGTACAGAAACGCTACCTCTGACACTTGGATCGTGTTTGGCGAGCCTCGTATCGACAACCTTGGAAAGATGATGAGACCTAGGGCCCAGCAGTCCGCCAGGGCCTCCGCCTCTGCTGCCCAGGTCCCTGCCCCTGCTGCCATCGATGAGCCCGTCGATGTCGCCCCTGCTTCTTTTATCGATGATGAGGCCGTCGCCGCCACCACCACCAGCGAGGACTCGGTTGACGAGTCTGGGTTGGAGAGCAAGGACATTGAGCTAGTCATGGCCCAGGCCAACTGCACTCGTGCCAAGGCTATCGCCGCCCTCAAGAACAGCTCTAACGATCTAGTCAGCGCGATAATGGAGCTCACCGGATAAATACATTACGACGTGCTAGTAGACCGCCCCTCTGATTTCTTTAAATCGGTTGGAAAAGAATCTTTTCACTCTCTTTTTTTATTTTAAAAGGCCATTACAAATAAAAAATATTTATCTTTTTCAATGAGCGACGACATTTTAGCTGAAATCGAGCAGGAGTACTTGCAGTCAAGGCCATGTATCGCCAATCCGCAGCTGTCGTCAGCCCAACGGCCCATACCAAAGGAATACCGACTGCGTGACGTTTTATCGGTTTCGCGGCCATGTCTTGGCATGACGCTGGCCATGGTCCGAAGCGCAGTGACGGGCGAGTACTGTGTTGCCAAGGAAGTGGAGCTTCCAGCCGAGACCAACCCCATGTCACTGTTGCGTGCTGCTGGCAGACGAGAGAACTACGCGTCGGGGTCGAGTAGCCAAGTCCCGTTCCAGCCAGGTGGAATCACGGATCTTTCTGACAAGGGAGTCGAGCAGGGCGCAGCAGTCGAAGTCGAGGGAGAGCTGTGCACGGTGGCGGATGGGTTCGATCGCGGACTATTTGAAGTGGCCAAGGCACGAGTGCCAGAGATGGCCGACAGCTTTGACCTGGCGGCAAAGTACTATGGCGCGATTGAAGCGGCAGCAGATAGCGGCGAGCAGGGCGCATTGGGTTCTTCTGAAGCGACGGCTGCTGACGATGGCGACGAGCCAGGTACTGAAATTGACCAGCTTGTGGCAAGCTCGCAGGACCAGGACCAGGCGCAGAGAGCTCGCACGGTGCTGGCGGAGGAGACAGTCAAGAAGGAGTGGGCGCACGTAATCGACGTCAAGGCTGGGTTTTCAAACTTTTACCGACTGGTGCCCAAACTCGCCAGAGAGTTTCCGTTCGAGCTCGACGTGTTTCAAAAGCGGGCGGTGTTCCACATTGAGCGCGGAGACTCGGTGTTTGTAGCGGCTCACACCTCTGCTGGCAAGACGGTGGTGGCAGAGTACGCGGTTGCGTTGTCGCAGATGCACATGACCAAGACCATTTACACGTCGCCTATCAAGGCGCTGTCGAACCAAAAGTTCAACGACTTTACGCGGGCGTTTGGCGAAGACAATGTCGGCATTCTGACTGGCGACGTGAAGATCCGGCCCGAGGCGCCGTGCCTGATCATGACGACCGAGGTGCTTAAGAACATGCTTTACCGCGGCGCCGACGTGCTGCGCGATGTCGAGTTTGTGGTGTTTGACGAGTGCCACTACATCAACGACCTGGAGCGCGGGGTGGTGTGGGAGGAGGTTATCATTATGCTTCCCAGGCACGTGTCCATCATCTTGCTCTCGGCCACGGTGCCCAACACAAAGGAGTTTGCCGAGTGGGTCGGGCGGACAAAGAAGCGCGACATCTACGTCATCAACACGTCTCGGCGGCCCGTGCCTCTCGAGCACTACCTCTACGTCGGACGCAACCAAGTCAGCGACCAGGAGATGATGAAGATCGTCGACAAGGCAGGCGAATTTAGCAGCACGAGCTGGCGAGACGCTTACACGGCCGTCACCAAGGCGCCCGCGCATGGGTCTCAGGCAGGCGGCAGCGGCGGCCGAGGCCGAGGGGCGCGAGGGGCAGCGGCCAGCCACACGCTGGCCAAAATGACTACGCGCCACACGGCCGAGCGGCAAGGCACGACGCTTTGGGTGCACTTGGCGGGCATGCTGCGCAAGCAGGGTCTTCTGCCAGCCGTCATCTTCACGTTCTCGCGCAAAAGGTGCGAGGAGTATGCCAACTCGCTGCGGAATCTCGACTTTCTCAACGACAGCAGGCGCAGCGAGGTGCACATGTTTGTCGAGCGCTGTCTGAAGCGGCTGCGGCCCGAGGACCGCACGCTGCCCCAAGTGCTGGTCATGCGCACGCTGCTCAAGCGCGGAATCGGCGTGCACCACTCGGGCCAGCTGCCGATCATCAAGGAGATTGTGGAGCTTTTGTTCTCGCGCGGGCTGATCAGCCTCCTGTTTGCCACCGAGACATTCGCCATGGGCGTCAACATGCCTGCCAAGTGCGTCGTGTTCTCGTCCATCAAGAAGCACGATGGCAGGTCGTTCCGCGATCTGCTGCCGGGCGAGTACACTCAGATGGCTGGCCGTGCTGGCCGCCGCGGCCTGGACGACACGGGCGTCGTCATCATCAACGCGGCGAGCGAAGTGCCAGACACGGGCACGCTTCACACCATGCTCCTGGGGGCGGCAACAAAGCTCCAATCCCAGTTCCGCCTGACCTACACCATGATTCTCAACCTGCTGCGCGCCAAGCAGCTGCGCGTGGAGGAGGTCATCAAGCGCAGCTTTGGCGAGAACGACTCGCAAGGCCAGGCGCCCGAGCAGGCCCAGCGCTTGCTAAAGGCCAAAAATCAGCTCGCCAGCTACCCCAGCCTAGGGTGCGCAATATGCGAGGACGACTTAGCAAGCTACTACCGGGTCTCCAGCTCAGTGCAGCGGCTAACTGCTCGTCTGCACACGAAGGCCGCTCATCGATCCCTTGCCGATGCTGGCACAGCGCGTGCTGCTCAAGCCTTTTGCTCGGGACGGCTGGTGCTCGTGTCCTTTTACCCGCACGCTGTGCTTGGCGTCATCGTCAGCAAGCTCGCGACAGATGGCTCGCTGTTTTCTTGCATTGTTTTAAATCCGCCCAGTGCTGCCGAGGACACGCTGGCCAATGTGCCTCCATACCCAGCCACGAATCTCTCAGCAGTTGTCGCCAGCCTCAACCAGACCGACCTGGGCTATGTGTGCCGGGCCGTCCCGACTGCCTCCATCATGGTTCTTTTGGATGGGGTGGTCAAGCTCGGACCGCTGAGCGCCGTCAAGCACTCGGTTGGCCAGCGGGCACCGACGAGCGTGCCCTCGTCGCTGGCCATTGCCATTCGCAGCTCGCTAGATGCCCTAGCTGAGCGACCACTAGACATAGAGTATCCCTGGCAAAAGATTCGCGTTTTAGAGTATCAGGAGCTGGTCCACGAGCGAGCACGGCTGACTGAGAGCGCAGGCGGATTCCAGTGCCGCGCTTGTCCTGACCTAGCCGATCACTATCTTGCCACCCACCGGCGAGCGGCGCTGCAGTCAGAGCTGGACGAGCTGACTATGCAGCTCTCGGATCAGAACCTGAATCTTTTGCCCGACTACAAGCTGCGCCTGGACGTGCTCAAGGACATGGGATACGTGGACGAGATGGGCAACGTCCAGCTCAAGGGCCGCGTGGCCTGTGAGATGAACTCTGCCGACGAACTTGTGCTCACCGAGCTTATCTTGGACAACACGCTGGCGCAGTTTGAGCCCGAGGAAATCGTCGCGCTCTTGTCGGCCTTTGTGTGCACTGAAAAGAACGAGCCCACCGACCTCATGGAGCGGCTCCCGCCCAATCTTCGCGCCGGACGTGACCGCGTGCTCGAGGCTGCTCGCCACGTTGGCTCGATACAAGTGGCATACGGCCTGCCCCTCAGCGTAGAAGAGTACGTGCGCGAGTTCAGGTTTGGCCTCATGGAAGTGGCCTACGAGTGGGCGCGCGGACTGTCCTTCCTGAACATCACCGGCCTGACCGAGACGCAAGAAGGCATAATAGTCCGCTGCATCGTGCGAATTGCTGATGTGCTAAAGAACGTGATTTCGGCCGCCGTGCTTGTTGGCGATGCTGAGCTCAGGCTCAAGCTCCAAGCCGCAAGTGAGCTGATCCGCCGTGACATAGTGTTTGCAGCCTCGCTATACTTTTAGAACCAAGCCGATGTGTTTGCACCTTTGCCATACTTTTTTTGTTAGAATTAAACTGTTGGTAGTAATAAGTGTGTGTGTTTCTAGCCCGTAAGCTGCATGTCTAGAGTGACGCGCTGCTGTCCAAGCCAGGAGGCCGGTGCGGCGCCTTGGCGAGACGACGAGGCCGCAGAGCCCATGCCGCTGCTGTGCCCAAAGCCGCTCTGCCGCTCTAGCTGACGCTGCAAGTTGAACCACGCCGAGGCCATGGTACGTGACTCTAGCAAGTGCACGGTATTCTGCTCGCGCAGCATGGCGCTCATGCTGTCTAGCTGCTCGTCCTTCATGGCCAGCTGCGACTGCAGCGACAGGATCACCTCGCGGTAGTTCTCTTGCGGCGCCGTCCCGTCGCGCCGCGTTTGCTCAAGCTTTTGGTCGAGCTGGATGCAGTGGTCCTTGGTGCGCTTCAAGCTTACTTGCAACGCGTGTACCTCGTCACGCGATTTGACCAGCTCCTTCTGCAGCCGATCAATGTCGGACGGCGAGAACTGGACTGCCTTTTGCCGCTCCAGCATGAGACCCAAATGCTTGTTGTTGGCCTCGGCCTCCCGCTTGCTGACGTCGAGCCGAGTGGCTTCCTCTTGTAGTGCTGACAACCGCTGTGTCAGCCGGTTGTTCTCCGCAGACAGCCGGTCAATCTCGGCCTTGAATTCCTTGCTTTGCTCGTGCGTCTCGGCGTACCAACCCTCCAGGGACGAGTTCTCCTTGCGCAAGTTGGCCGCCTCGCAGGCCGCCTTTCGCTCTTGCTCGTTAGCAATCGATGATGCGCGTGCTCTCTCTAGCTCCTCCTTTGCCTGAGCAAGCTGCGAATGGGCATTGCTGACGTCGGCCGACGATGCCACAAGCCGCTCCGAGTAAGCAGCCACGTCCTCTTCCAGTCGTTTGCGCAGCTCTTGCTCCTGCCGCAGCTCTCTAACCGCGTCATCCCTCTCGCGGCTGGCCGTGTCGGCGATTTCCTCCAAAAAGTCTGTAGCACTGGTTGAAGATGCCTGCGTTGTGCCGCTCCTGGCTTCGCCAAGCTCGCGCTCAAGCCTGGCGATCTTGGCCAAAAGTGCTGTTCTGTCGTCGCCCTCCATTGCTGACGCCAACCCGGACTCAAGCGTGGTTCCGCTTACTTGAGCAGCTCCGCCAGCTCCGTGAAGTTCAAGCTCACGAAGCGACTCTTCCAGTGACAGAATCAGCTCCTGGTCGCGTTGCTTATCCTGGTGTAGCCGCTCCTTCTCGTCCTCCAGCTTGCGCAGTTGTTCAGCAGCCAGTGCTAGCTCGCTGGTTGCCTGATTGTGCCGGGCCTCCAGCTGCGCATACTCGTCTCTGTAGTTGTCCATGGCTGGGCGTCGCTGCGCTACCCGCCGGAACTCGTCCTCGATCTGCTGTGAGCGGTCCTGCGCCTGCGCCAGCTGCTCCTCGAGAAGCCGCACTTGCCGTCTCAAGTCTGTACTCTCCTCGAGCTTTTTCTTGTACTTTTCAATGACATGCTCCGACTTTGCCAGCCTTTCCGCCGCATGCTTGTACTCTTGTAGCTGGTCGCGCAGCCGGACCGCCTCGTCCTTGGCGTCGGCCGTCTCGCCCAACTTTCGAGACAAGTCAGAGATCGTCGCCGTCTGCTCCCTATGAATCTTTTCGGCTTCCTGGCTGCGAATATCCGCCTTTTCCAAGTCGTGCTTGAGATTCTCAATCTCCGCACGTAGCAGAAAGTCGGCCCGTCCAGACTTGTCGGCTTTGGCCATCGACTTTTCCAGATCGTCCATGCGCATCTTGAGCTCCTCGTTGAGCACCAGCAGCTCCTCGTACTTATTTTGGACCTGTCTGTGCTCGACAGTTAACTCATGCGCCGACTTTTCCAGCTCGTCCTTTTCGGCGTAGGACTTCATTAGCTCGGCCTGAAGCCTAGCAACCGGATCAGCTCCATCGCTGCTGCGCGAGGCGTCATCCATGTCTATGTCATGCCCGTCCGCCTCGCCGTCAGGCTCAGCGCTGCCCAACTGCGCCAGCACTGATTCAATAGACACCATGAGACTGCGCTGGTCCTCCTCGCCCAGTGACATGATCTTGCCAATGTAAACCTGGTTTCTCTCACACTGGACGGCAAGTGTGAGGATCAAGTGACAAAGCTTCAATAGCTCGTCCGCCTCCTCGTTCTTGGCAATCGCTGCCAGGTTTGGTTCGGCCAGATTAGACGTCGGATAGCCAAGCACTTCCTCATAGTATCGCGTAACCAGTTTGTACAGCTTCTTCAGGTTGTTCATCTTTAACACCCAGTTGTCGCCAATGTCCGCCGATCGAATCGACTTGAACCACTGCCGGTCGCTACAAGTGCCAGAGTGTTGAAAACGTAAATAGTTGAGTATGTATAAAAAAAATGGCTGCAAGTGGCACGCTGCCAAAGTGTGGCGTCACTCTTACATTTCCGCGCATATTTCAAACAGAGCAATTCCATCGGTCAGGTCGCTGAGATTAGAGACTCGTTTGCTCAAGGAACCAAACGTCCCGACCTACACCACATACAGTATACAGTAATAGAAGGCATATAGGCTTTAGTACTCTTGAGGGCCTTGAAGCTCGGAGCTCAGGCAAAGACAACTCGGATAAACGCACCCAATGGACAAAGCCCATGGCAATGTCTTCTTGGCTCATAGGAATAAAAAAAGGAAGCTAGAGTTATCGTTTGGAGTGAAAATTAAATGAAGAGGTGCCTAGAGGTTAGAAAGAGCAAACATCAGACAGGCAGGCCTGTTGTAAAGTTAGCATCCCTTCAATGTCACGTGCAGGGCGAGTGCTGATTACGTTTTTTTTTTTACTTGTGCACGTTGGAGATCACGTCTTTTGACTACACAAACATATTTGTCTCCTATTATTTTTTTACGTCTAATTACCAGTCTCTCTCTCGACGTGTGTGTGTGTGTGCTCGCTACAATGGCTGGTCACACCGCCAATTCTGAACCAGCTAGCTTTAGCCTAGCCGAGTGCTCGGCGAACGGGTGGTTCTCTGTACGTGGACTTCCGGCTCTAACGCATCTCGACCGGATCTATCTCAACGGCTTGCATACGCTACTTCCCTTCTCTGTCACCAATAAGACCGACTGGACCTTGGATATTGCGCTCTCTGCCACTCCCGCTCGGGCACTAAAGTTTCAACGACACAACGCAAACTGGGATTCTGTGTCTGCAGCTAGCCGGAAGGCGTATGTCGAGGTACAGCAGCAGGCTGGCAGCAGCAACAACGATGAGGTTACGTTGCACTGCAAGGCAGAAACGCTGAAGGACTTTTGCGAGGTATTCAATCAAATAGACGGCGTAAGCTCGATTATCTTGCTACCACATGAGACGGTAGAGCTGGTGCTTTTGGTCGAGGGGTGTACGCCAGTAGTGCTTGGGACGGAGTTGGCCACGCCTGCTGCTACATCTGGCGCAGGGGATGAAGGCGGCTCATACTTTGGATTTGTGTCTAGCCACGCGACTATTGCATTTCAAGCAACTGCTGCTGCTGATAGCGGCTCCTTGGCCGCAGATACAGACTCATATGGCGTTCAGTTGCGCTCCAGCTTTTGCCGATCAGTGCTGGAGATGGATCCGCCGACATCGCGTATATACCTCGACGACTGCGCGGTCGGAAAGCCCTATGAGCGTGTGCTGCGCGTCAGAAATGCTTCAGAGATTGGCTTGGACTGGACCATGACCGTGGTAGAGACAACAGACACTACGTCGCTGTCCTCGCTACAGCTACTGGACGCCGACATGCGCCCGCTGAGTGGCGGTCATCTCGCTGGCTGTGCTGCCACGCAGATCTTTGTTCGGTACACGCCACGAGCAGCTGGTGAGTTTCTCTGTCGCTTTCTGGTAGAAAACAGCAACGACCCATCTAACCAGCGCTACTGGGTCTTTCGAGCTCGATCCACTCAGCGCCAAAAGCCCAAGCGCGTCGAGCTCATTGGCGACCCCGACATAAACTTTGGCAACTGCACCAGTGGCGTGTGGTACAACCGTGAGATTACTTTCAAAAATATCAGTGACACTCCCGTCGTCATGCGCTTCCGCGTTGAGGGCAACACGAGCAACCTGACTATGAGGTCCGCCGTCAAGGCCAAGCAGAGCCTTGTCACTGTCAGCGAACAAAGCACAGAGCCGCCAGAGGGGCTTGGTAGAGACCAAGCCGTGCCAATACCACTACTAGAGTCTAATGACGAAGCCTTCCCATTGAACGACAACTTGTCAGAGCAGCAAGGCGGTCCTGATGCCGACAGCATCAGTGAGAGTTTGCTGGCAAGCGACAACCGGAGCGGCGCTATTGCAACTATGGCAGCCTCGGACCAAGACCCGACTCTTGACCACATGTCTACCAGCACCACTCGGCATGAGTCAAATCCGCCTGCACAGGATACCAGAGACAGCGGACGGCGTCTTCAGCCTCGGGACCGCCTGGCTGCCTCGCATGGTCCCCAGCCCGCTCTCTTTGACGAGGTCCTGATCAAACCTGGTTCAATGCGCACTGTGGTTTTATCGCTAATTGGCAACGCTACCGCCACTGCCTCGCTTAGTGCCGGCCAGTTTGACACCCAGTCATTTACTCTGTTCTGCGAATGCAGCTCTCCAACTGGCAGCAGCAAGCAGTCGCCGCCCTCGCCTCTCGCCACAAAGGGCTCCTCTTCTATTACCGATCGAAGCGTCGAACGCTTGTCGCTTCCTTGTACGCTAAACATGTGTATCTCGTATGTACGCGTCACGCCTGCTCTACTTGACTTTGGCACCGTAGACGTCGGCATGCTCAAGACAATGTACTTGCAAGTGGAGAACCTGTCGCACGTTGAGGCCACAGTCCAGTGCCGCCTCGAGTCCAAGGTCATCAACTGTACTCGCACCCCAGTTGTCATCCCGCCCCTCATGTCAGAGACGATCCGAGTCGACATATATCCACGCCGCATCAACCCCCGCTATCGCAAGCAGATTATCGTGTGCAACAGACACAATCGCTTCAACGACAGTGTCGTAGAAGTTCGCAGCATCCACGTCGATCAGCGCCGGATGGCTTTCCACAACTTGTTCTACAAGACGCTTGTCCTGGACAACGAGCAGAACTTTGTCGACTTTGGCGCTGTGCCCCTCAACTCTCGCACTGTGCGCATGATCAGCCTTCGTAACATATGTCGCTGCCCAATTGCCATTGAGACCTCTGTCAGCGATAGCAGCAACATTGGCGCTCCGCCAGATGCAAATAATGGCAGTGGTATGCTTGTCGTCTATAAGATCGTGCCTGTACTGAAGAACGGCGCTCTTACTCCGGAGGCTCGACTGGTTGCGCGACGATTGCCCTTGCTCGAGCGCCAAGCAGTCATCCACAGCAACATTGAGCGCTTCAAGGAGCACTCTGGCGGCCCCTTACTTGCAGCCGAACAAGCTCTGGCATCTTTGTCAGAACCCATTGCCCCGTACTCGCTAGCTCGCTCTAACGGCCCCACCGACTCCAAGTTAGCGGTGGCATTGCAGCCGGATATGTTTGTCGACAAGACCGTAGAGCAAGGCCATGTGTGCTTGGTACCCTTTTCGCCGCGAGGACGCACTGTAGGGGCTTATCGGTCAGTCGACTACTTGGACGTCGCCTCGGCACCCAGGCACGCGTCCAGCGCCGTGCGAATCCGAGAGAGCAGCCTTTGGCAACTCTCCGACAAACACACCGAAGAAGGCGCTACGACGCCGCAAGCCGCGAGTACCGATTCTATACTGGCACACCCCACTCTAGCCTACTCAGAGTTGGCGACGACTCTGACTCCCGCTGGATGTGTTGGCGCTCATACGCCCGAGGATGTCGATACTCTGGAGATCCTAGGGCGCGCCAGGCGGCTTTTAAGCGAAATAGTGGACAATTTGGACTTGGTGCCACCCGTCATGTTCTCGTCGCCGCAGGCTGAGGACGAATATGTGCGCAGGCAAGTCGATCTTCGGAAATATATCGACTTGTTGGTTGAATCGGGGTTCTTGCGTCCTCCGCGCCGCATGGTGCTAGCTGCTGGCAGCGACCGGTCGCTGGTTATCATGATGTGTCCTGTTGAAGCCCCCGACGTTGCAGACAAGGCTGTGTCGCCGCGGTTTGACGCCAATGTCTACTTTCGGCTTATCAACCGTCCAAGCGATTTGCTACCATTTACGGAGAGCAGCGAGTCGGCGGCAGTGTTTACCAACTCGTATCAGCTTCCCGTGCGTAGATTCTTGGTGCAGGCGTCGCTGTGCCGAACCGAGCTCGAGATCGGACAAAAGAGCATCAACGTGGGTAACATGCAAGTCGATGAGGCGAGCAGAAAGTACTTGGTCATCAAGAACCACACTGAAACGCCGCTGATGTACGCCATTCGCAAGACGGGCTCCATTGCCTCGGGGGACATTCAGTTTGTCGACAACAACCGCTATGGCGTCGTGCGGGGATTCGATAGTCGGAAGATTGTGTTTGTCTTCACCCCCTCCCTAACTGGCACTTACAGCGAGCAGATTAGCATCGCCAATGTGCTGGACCCGCAAGGTGGCAAGACAGCGACGCTAAAGGCCATCGTTAGGCGACCGTCCAAATTCTACATCCAGTCTCTGTTGCTCGAATTTGGCAAACCAACCGAGGAAGAGCACTTGGAAGCGAACAGCCTGGGCCATGTACTCAAGATTGGACAGCGCAGCGATGAGGCTCAGCTTCTTGTCATCAAGAACATGACTGCGAAGACGAGACAGTTTGTTGTAAAGTCCATCAAGGACATGCAAGTGGAGTCTCTGCCAACGCCTCTGTCGCAAACGCAGCTACAGCAGAGTCGCGAGCAAGGAGCATCAGGGCTCGTTGAGACGATACCAGACACGCTGGCAGCTGCGACGGAAAGCCATGTAGCTGACGACGATGCCTCTGAGACCAATGTCGTGTTGGATCCGTTGTTCCCGGCCGATGTCACTACCTTGGCACAGTCTGCCAAGGTACTTGATCGCGAAACTGAAGAGAAGATCGAGGCGCTAGAGCAAAAACTCAAGATCGCTGTGCGCAAGAATCGTCCGGAAAAGGTAGAAAAATACACCAGCAAGCTCTCTAAGCTAAGGGGTGGCGCTGGAGCGTTGGAGTCTGACATTGCGACTCAGTCACCCAAGACTCTTGGTTTGGTAACCGAGTTGGGGTCAAGAGCCACAACTGCGTCCGAGGCTACACCTAGTGGCGCTATCGACGACAATCCGAATATACGCTCTTCGCCCGCAGCAACCCAATCACTCGTGGCCATCCAGCGACTAGCTGCAGATACACAGCTTCTGGTTACTCTGCCAGCCAACAGCGAGGCAAGCATCCCAGTCGTAGTAGTGCCACGGATGAGGAACATCAACATGGCTGTCAACCAACTTGATGACGCTGAGCGTCGTGTGGTATTGGCCAAGGGCCAGTTCGTAGTCCACGAAGGCAAGGACAAGGACAATGTCAAGATCGTGACGCTTCGAGCGGCAGTAGAGATGGATGGCAGCAACAGTAGTGCTGGGTTGCAATCACTAGATGCCTTTTCTGTGTAGTGACAAGTAATCAACTATATATTTGTCACAAATGGAGGATGAGATAAGAACGATAAAAGTGAAAGAAACGAAGAACAAAAAACATGGTCAGGTACTTTAGTCGGTGGCAGTAGGTGCACTGACAAAGGTAATCCTTGTCCGAGTCAGATTGACTTGCAGGATGTTGATGTCCTCGTACTGTTGCAAGCAGCGGCTCAGGTCAGCCTCGCTGAACCCGGCGTCGCGCACACGACTCAGGATATCAGAGTAGTTTAGTTGCGGCATAGAACCAGTGCTGGAGGCAGAGACAGCCTGCATGGTTGCCAGCTGGCGAGTCATGATGGAGAAGATCGACGACACTGGGTCAGAACGCTGCTGGCGCTCGCCGAAAATGCCAGAGGTACCAGCCGGCTGTGAGTCAAGGGTGACGTGAGCGGCGTCCATCAGGCGCAGGGCCTCGTCGACATCTTCGGTACCGACAGCGTCAGCGGCGCGAATACGAGCACGGGCCTGGGCCAGGCGAAGGATGGCCAGAAGCGTGCGAGGGGTGGTGTTGCCAATGTTCGAACGCGTGTTGGCGGCAATACCAGTGTCAATGGAGGAGCGACCACCCACACGGCGCGACGCAGCAGAATCCAGAGCCGACTTGTACTGCTGCCTGAGCTGAACGTAAGCACCTACGACGTAGTCAGCCACAGCACGAGGCAGGACTGGATTGCGAGCGCGAGCGCCGGCAATAAAGTGGCGCAAAAGCTCCATATCGACCTCCTCCTCCTCCTGGTGGTTAGCAGCTCCAGAGGTGCCATTCAAGTCAGCGTGGGTAGGGTGGCGGCCGTGGGCGTGGACCCAAGCGACATGGCGGGCGAGCAGCAGGTCGTCGTCGTGGTTGGGGCGGTCGAGCATCAGGAACAGAACGTCAAAACGACTCAGCAGGGCAGCAGGCAAGTTGATGTTTTCCTCTGGAGTCATGCGAGGGTTGTAGCGACTGCGGGCGGGGTTGGCGGCAGCGAGAATGGAGGTGCGGGCATTCAGGGTGGTGGTGATGCCGGCCTTGGAGATGGAGATGGTCTGCTGCTCCATGACTTCGTGGATGGCCGTGCGGTCAGACTCGTCCATCTTGTCAAACTCGTCGATGGCGCAGATGCCGTTGTCGGCCAAAACAAGCGCACCACCCTCAAGCACCATCTCGCCCGTCACAGAGTCGCGCATGACGGCAGCGGTCAGACCGACGCCCGACGAGCCGCGACCAGTGGTGTAGACGCCGCGCGGAGCCACCTTGGCAACAAAGCGCAGGAGCTGCGACTTTGCCACACCAGGGTCACCCATGAGACAGATGTTGATGTCGCCTCGGATCGACATGCCGTCCTTGGTGCGCTTGGTGGGGGCGCCGACAAGCAGCAGCAGCAGAGCCTTCTTGACGTCCTCGTGGCCAAAGATCTCGGGCGCAATGGCGCGCGACACGCGGCCAAAGACGTCAGGGTCGCGGCTGAGCTGGGCCAGGCGCATGTACAGCTCAGGCGTAAGCTCTGAGGCGAGCTGGTCGTAGCGACGCTTCAAGGGGCGAATGTGGTGGGCCTCCAGCAGCGTGTCGGCCAGCAGCCCAGCGCGGAGGGCGCGGAAGCCAGTATATGGCTGGGGCAGGAACACGCCCGTGATGTGCGCCACGTCGCCCGGGTTGAGCTTGCGCACAGACCCCTCGTAGCAGTGGATGGTCAGCGTGCGCGGGATGTCTCCCATCGGCACCTGATCGGTCATCTCCTGCAGCTTGACTTCCTGGAACCGCAGGAACCGGCTCCCCCGCGTCTGCTTGTGGAGCTTGCCGCGCGAGCGGTTGTCGGTACAGCGCGCGCTCTGGCACTGCGTCAGGGGCGTGAATTGCCGCGTCTTGACCTCCTGGAACACCTCGCTCCCGCACGAGTCGCAGAGGTACGCCGCCACGACCATCGACGGCCGGATGTCTGACACGCGCGTAACGATTCCGCGCACAGTCACCAGGTGCCCGATCTGGCTGGCCCCAATGTCGCGCACTGCTTGGGCTGCCTGGTTGCTGCGAGGCACAAACCGCACAGAGTACCGCCGCGTCAGAATCGCTGGGAACAGATCCGCTCCAGCCGCCTGCTTGTGAGCGCCCTCGCCGTCTGTGCCCATCGCCTTAATGATCTCCTGCTCGGCCGCCTGCACGATCTCGCGGTCGCGCCGGTCGCGGTCCCGCCGGGCTTGGAACAGCACATCAAGCACGTCCGCCTCAGGGTCCTGCATCGCGCTCTCGCTGGGCTCGGGGATCAAGTTGTCGATCGCCCTGCTGAAAAGCTCGCTGTAGCACTTTGCGTTGTTCTCGATGCGATACGCAAGGGATGACGCGAACGCAAACGGGGGGTGTCCGCCGCTGCTTTCGATTTCAAACGTCCGCACGTCGTCAAGTGATATTTCGACCGTGTCCTCGCTGCGGTTGGCTACACGCTGCAGCATATTCACGTACTTTGCCCGGGACTCGCCAGGCGACAGCTCACACATCATCGCCTCGCTGTCGTCCATCGCTGCTTGCTTCTTGCCTCCAGCATCCACAAACTTTTCCATGAACTGCGTTATCTTTCCTACAACAAAAGCCGAGTATTAGCAGATGCTTGGTGGTTGACTGTTGTTATGAACTGAAGCACTGCTACTTACCGACTTCGCTGTCATAATCGACAACCGAGCGAATTGCCGCGAGTGCACTCATCTTGCTTGAAACAGAAAAAGTAGTGCGACTACAATAAATAACAATAAACAAGTAGAATTCCTCCTAGACACAAGAGACCCAAAAAAGAATAAGAAGAAGAAAAGTATTTACGAAGGAGCAGAGCGAAAGAAAGATAAAGTGTTTTTTATTGATACCCGAAAGGAAAAAGGAAAGTGCGCTCACAATTGAACGCGTTGTATAATATAAACCAACGATGCTAATCAAATCAATTCAACTAACGTAAACAAAAAATATTTCTCAAAGCTCCCTCCTTTCCCTGGCTATTGCTACTACTAGTCTCACTTTGGGCGCAATACTCGCTACTACTCACTTTTGAGGCATTGAAGTTACATATATTAGTAGTAGACACAGTAGCTCTCTCTCTCAGGCGCTTGTCTGTGTTTTGGGGGCCTTTAGCGCCAGACCGCTACGTTCCAGCCACTCCCCGCCCAGCTGTCTAACAAAGTTGGCCACATCCATTGGGTTGGATGTAGCGCCTATCGGGTATGCCACCGAGGGCCACTTGCTAGCCATTGGGTACGATCGGGGCTCATAGGTCGAATGTGCAGAGTGAACAGCGACACATCTATTCCATGTTTGTGGAAACTGCCGCGACACTTCGTATGAGCTAAGCAACTGGCGACTGCTTTGCTCATACTTGCCCATGTCAGCTAGGAGCTTTGCTACGTTGCTGGACTCGCTAGACTCTCGGGAGCCTTGCGCCATCTCGAGCGTTGTCGATGAGAGCTGATAGTACACACTTGCTGTTATCAGCGCAGCGCACCCGCGAATCGGCGACAGCTCGCGAGTATTGCATGTCTGGCGAATGTGGCCACACAGCTCCAGCATAGTCGACCACCTTTTCTTCATATCAGAAGGAGTGCTGAACGCGCTGCGGCACCAGAAATCCTCCAGGCAGCATGCCAGGGACTCCAAGTAGTACCCGACCTCCAGCTCCTTTCTGCCTTTGGGACTGTTCTCGGCATCACCGCTGTGCTTGAACGATCGCATAAAGCCCTCTAGGCGAGCAGATTGCCGCTTCAGCTGCTCGGTGTCGACAGGCGGAGTTCCAGTTACAGCGCGGCTGTGGCCGGTGGTGTTGGGAGCTGCAGGAGCCAAGCCCTCCTTTCCCGCCTCTGCTCTGTTCTTCTCGGAAACACGTGGCCGACTCTCGGATGCGAGCCTAGTCGCCGACCCTGAGCGCGCAGGTGAGAGATGGCTCGCGTGTGCTTTGCGAGATGCCTTCGGAGCGGGCGGCGAGTGAGTGCGCTGCCGCGAGAGTACAGTGGATGTGTTTCCCTTGCGCGCTTGCTTGGGCTCTCTTTGAGGCTCGTTGCCTCCGCCTGGCGCAGGGTAGCTGCTGGCGGGTCGCTTGTTGGAAGTCGTAGCAGCAATCGCATCAAGTACCTGCCGCCGCGCCTTCTTGGGAACGCGTATTTGGAATTCAAACCCAGGCCGTGGTCTCTTTCGAGCATTGCTATGTGGAGGGTCACCGCGCCGATGCCGACCGTTATCGGGATCTGCCGGCGAGCGACTGCCTGTGCTTAAACGCTCGTCTCTGTCATCTGAGCCCCCGTCTCTCCTCTTGATCCGCTCCATAGTCTCGTTGTTTCCACTCCTCTTTTTCACGTCTGTCGAGCTAGAGCGCTCACAAGAGTACTGCTGCTTTGCCTGCTGCTTCTTTAGCCTTACTTGCTCCCTCAACCCATCGAGTTTGCGTTGCAATGCTACCACGCGCTTGACGAGAGGTGATTGCGGGACTATAAGTGCTGGCAACGATGGCGCCATAGTATTAGCCCGGGCCCGCACTTGCGACATCACGACTGTCTTTACAAATACGGGTCTCTGCGCTGCCGTCGCGTTCAATGTAACTGCGGGCTGCGTCGTGTTGCCCGAGGGAGGTGGGCTGGGCTTAATAAAGCTCATCAGATGGTCCAGAGTAGATTCGCTCTCCCGCTGTGCGCCACGCGAGCCATTCGCAACTGTCTTTGCCGGTGTGCGTGCTGCCCGACCATGTGAGGCTGCCCCCGCCGCCTGCGGCAAGGGCTGCGATGCCGGGGATATACCATTGGGCACCAGCAATGTCTCACCGACTGCCGCCGACTTTCCGCTCGACACGGCCTTTGCGGGTGTTGGCTTTGGCTTGTCCTGGTGGCTCAGTTGCTGCGGTTGTGGCACGGGAGTATACCCAAAAACGGGCTTGTCAAGTCCCAGAAAAGTGTACCCCTCTGTCGTCTTGCAACGCACTTCCTGGCCAAAGTGCTTCCGAAAGTCTTCAATTCCAGCGATAAACTCGGGCCGCTTAAAAAGACCAAGTGTTTGAGGCTGTGTGGATGCACTAGCATCCGTAGCTGACGAGGGCACTACCGAATTGGAAGTAGATGTGTTCATTGGAATGACTGTTGCCACCAATTGAGTATTATAAAAAACGAGGGAATGCAAATGGCTTTGAAAAAAGGGGGGAAAGAAAATGTCTAAAGAGCAAAGGTGACGTTGGCGTGGGGAAGTAGATTTTTTTTTATAAATTTATTTGAGGAAGCACCAAAAAAACGCCACATCTTTCATATATAATATTTATAGGCGGACGCTCGCATCAGCTTAGAAGAGGCTGGCAATGTCTCCGGGCATCTCGTCGACCTGGGTACCGTAGTACTGCTCGATTTCACGCAGCTTGTTCACATCCTCGTCAGCGACAAAGTTGATAGCAACACCCTTGCGACCGAAACGACCACCACGACCAATGCGGTGAATGTAGTTCTCGCGAGAGCCGGGAAGGTCGTAGTTGATGACCAATGAGATCTGCTGCACATCGATACCACGGGCAAGCAAGTCAGTGGAGATGAGGACACGCGACGAGCCCGAGCGGAACTCCTTCATGATGGTATCGCGCTGACCCTGCTCCATGTCACCGTGCATTGCCGAGACGGTGAAGCTACGCTCGCGCAGCTTCTCGGTGAGGAAGTCGACCTTTCTGCGAGTGTTGCAGAAAATAACCGCCTGGGTAATGTTGAGGGTCTCGTACAAATCAGCCAGCGTGTCGAACTTGTAGTCCTCGCGCTCGACCGAAATGTAGAACTGCTTGATACCCTCAAGCGTCAGCTCGTCGCGCTTGACCAGAATGCGGATGGGATCGCGCATAAACTTGCTGGTGACCTCAAACACGTCGTTGGGCATGGTGGCGCTCAGCAGGACAACCTGAACCTCAGCGGGCAAAAGCTGGAAGACCTCATAGATCTGGTCCTTGAAGCCCATGGAGAGCATCTCGTCAGCCTCGTCAAGGGCGAAGATCTTAATCGAGGCGGTCTTGAGGGCGCCGCGCTTGATCATGTCAAACACACGGCCGGGAGTACCAACGACGGCGTGGATGCCGCTGTTGAGGATCCGCTCGTCCTCGGCAACACGCGTGCCACCAATGCAAGGGTGGACCTTGACCTTGCGGAAGTCACCAAGCGAGGTCATGACCTTCTGGATCTGCATAGCCAGCTCGCGGGTGGGAGCCAGAACCAGAGCCTGGATCTGAGGCAGGTTGGGGTCGATCTTCTGCAGAATGGAGATCGAGAAAGTAGCGGTCTTGCCGGTACCCGACTGTGCCTGGGCAATAACGTCGTGGCCCTTCAGCACGGGGACAATGGCGCGCTGCTGGATGGCCGAGGGGCGCTCGAAACCAAAGGCGTAGATGCCGCGCAGCAGGTCATCGTCGAGGCCCATGTCGTCGAAGCTCTCAACAACGGTGTTGTAGTTGGAGGAGATGTCCTTGGCATCAATGTCAGCAAAAGAGCTATAGAGAGTTTTATAAGCACAGGTATTTAGTAGTAGTTGAGCAAGTATGCGCATATTCGCAGGTATGCTTCAGCTGCTCTGCTCGGAGCTCAAAACTACTCGCTCAGGCAGGGAACGCCTGGCTGTGGGGCACAACGTGCCAAGGTGCAGCGGGAAATACTTACTCGGCCATTTTGTCAGCTTTGGTATGAGTTTCTCTTGGATTTATATTCTCTTGTGATGGAAATAAATCGGATGGCGATGTAACAATTTCGTTGCCTCGGCTATATTGGAGGGCGTATTAACGAAATGTATGCGTAGAGCGAGTAAGAAAATAAACGACCAGAAATAGGATAGTTTCTAGAGAAGTAAAGAAGGAAAGCGCTGGCGGGACGCACGCCCTTGCGTCTCCATGGTGTATGCCCGCCCCCGCACAGCGAGAGTGAGGGTCGCACTACTCTCGATTCGCCTTTCCCCCCTTTGCTCGTCGCCAGCCTCGCTTTGACAGGGCCAAAGTCTGCCAACATCACCACCTTAGCGCCAAAGAGTCGCTTTATCTAAAGCCAAGCTTTCCCCAAGCCCACCACGCCAAATAAAAAATTTTCCTCAGATTAAATCCCGTGATTCTGCGGATTGGCAGATTCAAGTCATGTGATGCTGAACAGAGCTGCGGCCAGCTCCCTTGGCGGCAGAGCCTCCGAGGTAAACCGCGACTGCGCAATCGCCACGAGCGCAGCAGTTGTGTGGACACAGGGCGCCGTGGCCTCTGTCGGCTCTTGCCGTGTGCAAGCGCTGCAATACGAGCCTGGAAGCAGGCAGTAGCAAACGTCGTCGCAAGGCTGAGCTGCAGACTTGACTTTGAAAAGCGAGCGGTTGTTGCTGCTTAGGCAAACTACGCCACGGTCAACCAGCCTTAGTGCAGTGAGCATGTGCTCGTGGCCGAGGAGGACATACAGGTCAGCTATCTCGGCATCCGCATGCTCTGCGGCCTGCGATACTCGGTGAATGTCTTTAACAATTGAAGCCAGCTGCTGCTGTACGTAGTCCATCCCGCCTATAATAAAAGAAGAAAAGGTGTGAAGAAAAACTTGATGACAGAGCCGTCTGATTAAAGCTCTGTAAGGACATAAGCAGCAAGTGCCTCTTGGTGCCAAGTGATCTCGGCACCTTATGGATGACGTATTTGACATGATCTACCTGTCGCGTACAAACACAGCTCAGGCATATGACCATTCCACACATGATGATGGCTTAGAGCCTGACAATGGAGCTAATTTGTCAAAAAAAAAATATTTTGTGACCTAGCATTGTTTTGATATCAATTGTGGCTATATCTTTGACAGAGACTAGACAGTTGGGACACATCTAAAGACCTCGCCTGCCAGTACATAAAGCGCGTACAATTTCTAATTGACAACTCACTCGTCACTTGCGCCTTGCCCCCAACATTTCTGCATCTCTTGGGTTTACCGAGCCTTAACTTGGAGAAGAAATCCCTAGCCATATATCCACACTATGAGTAACGTGGAGGACGTACTTGAACTGGGTGCGCGGCAGCCTGATAATGTTGAAAAGACAAACGCGTATGCTGAGGAGGATGCGCCGGGCACCGCCGAACCAAGTGGGGAGGTTGAAGATCAGCCTGCAACTTTAGCACGACGCACTAGAATGTCGGGTAGATTCAGTCATATTTGGGAGCTATTCGAGAGGCCTGACCCTAGAAGCAAGCTCCAGAACCCACTGACGCTACTCAGGCTCAGCCCTCGCCAGGCATACACGTTTTCGGTAGCCTTTCTTGGCTGGATGGTCGACGCTATTGACTTTTTCTGCGTATCAATGTCCACGACTGAGCTGGGCGATGCGTTTGGCGTAGAGCCATCACGAGTGACTTCGGCTATCACTGTGACCCTTATGCTGCGGCCTGTCGGCGCACTCGTCTTTGGCATCGTTGCTGATAGATACGGCCGCCGCATCCCGCTAATGGTAAATCTCTTCTTGTTTACGATTATCGAGTTGGCGTCGGGATTCTCCAACAACCTCTCTACATTTGTCGGATTGCGCGCAGTGTACGGTATTCTGATGGGTGGCGAATGGGGCCTGGGCAGTTCTCTGGCCATGGAAGCGCTGCCTGTCGAAAGCAGAGGCATATTTTCCGGCATTTTGCAAGAGGGGTATGCTATAGGAAACCTCGTCGCCGCAATGATGTACTACGCCATAGTGCCAAATCTGGGGTGGCGGGCTCTATACTGGATCTCGATAATACCAGCGGCCATCACAATTGTATTGGCATACTTTCTAGAGGAGACTGATGCGTGGAGACAGGCACGTCAGGCACAGCGGGCTAGCTCCAAGCCGTACCACATAATCGTCTTGGACATGCTGAAGCAGCACTGGGCGCGCTGTATATACGCCGTAGTGTTAATGGCAGCCATGAACTTTCTCTCCCACGGCAGCCAAGATCTGTATCCGACATTCCTAAAGAAACAGCACGACTTTTCGCCCAAGCAAGCAACGGTCGGCACTATTGTTGGCAATTTCGGTGCCATTGTTGGCGGTATGTTCTTTGGATATATCTCCGAATACCTGGGTCGGCGTAGAACCATTGCCATTTGTTCTATCTGCGGAGCTTGCTTCATCCCGCTGTGGGTTTTGCCAAGTCAGTTTGGCCAGCTGTTGGCAGGCGCTTTCTTCATGCAGGTGTTTGTACAAGGAGCATGGGGCGTCATCCCGGTTTACTTGAGCGAGATATCGCCGGAGGGCTTTCGCGCAACCTTCCCAGGCCTATCTTACCAGCTCGGAAACCTAGTTTCGGCAAGTGCTAGTCAGATTGAAGCCACGATGGGCGAGCGAAACCCGTTACCAGAGCTGCGCGACGGCGACCAAGTGCCAAACTACGGTCGCGTACAGGGCATTCTCATGGGCGCCGTTTTCTGCTGTGTCTTGGTGCTTATTGTCGTTGGGCGCGAAGAGCGAGGCAAGAGCTTTACTCAGAGTACCAAGATCAAGAGCTGAGGAACCGCCCACCGCCCATGAACACGTTAATAAGTAACATTTAAGTAACATGTTTGCATGCCGAGTGAATAGCAAAGGGTCATTTTTGAGCAGAAGATGTAAAAAAGGTGTAAGCATGTAAACATACACATTACATGCGATGCCGCTCAGCGACAGCGCAACATTAGTACTTGAATCCGCCCTC